>CAUYMX010033696.1:0-32390 GCA_963573855.1 Lepilemur septentrionalis | reverse complement strand
CTGTTGCCTGAGCTAGAGTGCAGTAGCATCATTATAGCTCACTGCAAACTCAAACTCCTGGCCTCAAGCGATCCTCCTGCCTCAGCCTCCTGAGTAGCTGGGACTACAGGCATGTGCCACCATGCCCGGCTAATTTTTTCTTTATATTTGTAGTTGGCCAATTAATTTGTTTCTATTTTTAGTAGAGACAGGGGTCTCACTCTTGCTCAGGGTGGTTTCGAACTCCTGACCTTGAGCGATCCACCCTCCTCGGCCTCCCAGAGTGCTAGGATTACAGGCGTGAGCAAAAATCAATCTTATTACTTGGTTTGATGCAGCCTATAGATTCCTTCGCTTGCCCTGTTAGTTCACATACACTGATCCAGCCCATAATAAACATCCCCCATCACCTGGGCACTTGGGAAACAACTGGCCGGGGGCAACCTGCCTTCTGGATTATTCTGTCTCTGTTGGGCGGAATGATAGGTTTGGCCCAAGTGATAGCAACAGCTAGCAGCAGATTGGTAGCTGCTTCTTTGGGGTTTTTTGTTGGTTTATTGGCTTGGCTCGTTTGATGTTAGTTTAAGATACTGGAAATGACTTTGACTAGTGTGCTAAACTCAAACATTTATTTAGCAACTGAGTCTAGAGTCAGGCTCAGAGCCTCCATGGCCCCATCTGGAAAATGGAATGGAGCTGGATGACTTTGTATGTGTAGTCAGGTTGTAGTATTTTGTGAGTCAATGAAACACCCCACCCTCAATCAGCTCATGCTCCCTATTCATCTTCCAGAACAACCACCTCCATCACAGAACCACCCCCCCAACCAATGTCACTTCAACTGGGGTCTGAGTAAAGAAGATGGTAAATACTTCCTCAAGAGAACACTGAAATTTAGTGAATATTTTTCTGTTTTGTAAGGTGGCCATTTTTAGGCATTTCCCAAATATATTCCTGAAACTCCTTCACTAGGTAAGAAACATTGGCATGAGCATCATAACATCTTAGAACTGGTGACGGCCTCTGTCCTAGGAGTTCCCAGTGTCAGCTAGCTGAACACTGCAATCAACTGGGGAGATTTTTAAAATACCAATTCCTAAGTCCTACTCTTTAAAAGGTTGTTTTGTAATTGGTCTGGGGTATGGCTTGTGCACCTGAGTTTTTAAAAAAAATGTCCCAAATTGTGGCCAAGGGCTACAAACCGTAGCTCTAGCCTGGTGGTTCTCAAACTATGCACTTGAGACCAGAAGCTTCAGCCAGACTGAAACTGGCTCGAAATGTCCATTCGTGGCCTCATTCTGTACCTACTGAATCAGAAACTCCGGGGTGGAGCCCAGCAATCTGTGTTTTAACAAGCCCTCCAGAAGATTCTGATGCACGTTGGAATTTGGGAACTATTATAGCCTAATAATTCCTAACAGGTGGATTGAAATTTCAAGAAAAGGTCCTCCCTTTGCCAGGGCTGTATGGCGATGGGGTTGGCCAGATAGGGGACAGGAGCTTTCGGTGAAAGTAAAGGCCCTGCTGCTTCTGCTCATTTAAGCTGGTATCACTTTCTGCCTGGATCCCTGCAGTCCCTTCCTAACTATAACCACCACTGTCACTCCTTTCCCGCTCTGATTGTCCATGCTATGGCAGAGACATCATCTCTCAACGCGGAGCTCAGATTCCTGTCTCCTGACTTCCAGCCCTTTCCACCCTCCGCCCTTAGACCTATCAAGAAGAAGCCTGAGGCAGGGGCCAGGGGCTGATACAGCTGAGTGAGGCCGTGGGAGGTGGCATGGCCTGTGACAAATTGGAGTGTGTCTGTGCCCACATAAAGGCATTGAAATTCACAAGCAGTTAAAATAATGTCCTGAGCAAGCACATTGAACAAACATGGCTGTGAGCTAGAACAAGGCAGCCAGGTTGAGAATGAGGGTAGAGGGTAGGTTTTACAAAATTTTGAATAAATACATAATTCTTATACCAAGATTCCTTGATCAGAGGAGTTCATGTAGTCTTTCCTCTCCTTCCCTCTTTGTGTCATCAGGATGTGCCATCTACAAATAACTTTCTAGCATCTACTGTGTGTGGTGGGGGGGGCAGGAGAGAGAATTGCCTCCCTTAGGGGGCTCCAAATCGAAATGAGACAAAACTCTCACGGGAAATACAATGGAATGGGATCAATGTCGTTTTTCCATTTCCACAAGGAAGGGCTTTGATGGAGCACGTGGCTCTTAACTGCTGATGTTTTACATGGTGGGTCCACAATCAAATCTTGAGGATTTAAAACAGCCTAATTCTTCAACCTTGACCTTGGCCTTTCTAGGCTAAATAAAACAGACAAAATCCCATCTGTAACGAGCACTTACTGTGTTCTGGGTACACTACTGAGTGTTTCAGGGCAGTTATCTCGTTGAATCCGCACAGTGGCAGCTATATTATTCCTGCTTTGCGGCTAAGAGAACAGAAGCAGAGGCAGGTGGAGGAACTTGCCCAAGGTCACCCAGTCCAACCTCCTGCAGCAGAGCCAGGTCTTGAACCAGGCCTGAAGGACTCCACACTCTCACCACTGGCCTGTGCTGCACAGTGAGGGCTCCAGTTTAACACTGCATGCAGATGGCGCGGTGGCATTGGCCTGCATTGGCCTCCAAATGAATTTTACTCTCCTCAGGTCCAGGCATCCCGAGTGCATTGATGGCTCTCCAATCCCAACCCCCTTAGAACTCAATCTTCCCTTGTCCCCGTATTATTTACTCAGAATCTGATTTGCATTTGCAGAGGAAGCTGCAAGGGGAGAACCTGGCAGGAACCCTAATGAAGCCAGGTGGGACGCATTTAAATGGGAATGCGTTGAACTAACTCATAAAGAGCTGGAGCCAGCTGTCAGCAGGCTTAATGAAAGTGAAAGGTTAACAGGAATCCAGCAATGGGTGGCTGGGGAGATTCCTTTTCTCTCTAAAGAAAACAGAAAGTTGAGAAGTGAGCTCCCTGGATGGAGGGGAGAGGAGAAGGAGGAAGCCGCTTGAAACCAAGAGACTGGATCTGGAAATAGAGTTTCATTTAGATTTGTAAACATGTCCACAGCTTACAAAAAAAAAAAAAAAAAAAGCACTGTGAGTTCTCAGCTCTCTGAGCATCAAAGGACAGGGAAGGGAAGTGTTCCCGAATAGGATGAATGCTAATGCTGTTTGGGAGTAGCTTGGGGAGCATTGAAAACAGTTGCTTGCAAAACAAAAGGTTGGTTCCCGCTCTGCCTGAGCTGAGAAGGTGCTAGTCTGCAGTCATATGCCTTATCCATACATATATATATTTTTTAGAGAGACAGGGTCTTGCTCTGTCGCCTGGGCTGGTGTGCAGAGGCATCATCACAGCTCCCTGTAACCTCAAACTCCTGGGCTCAAGCAATCCTCCTGCTTCAACCTCCTGAGTAGCTGGGACTACAGGTACACATCACCACACCTGGCTAAATTTTTAATTTTTTGTAGAGATGGGGTCTTGCCATGCTGCCCAGGTGGGTCTCAAACTCCTGGCCTCAAGTGATCCTCCTACCTCGGCCTCCCAAAGCACTATTTTCCATACTGTATATTGAATAGTGAGTGGGAGAGCAGGAAAGACTCTCACACATCTTTCAATTTAATTCCTGTTTTTCAGCTGAAGAAACTGAGGCCCAGAAAGGAGGAATGAGTTGCCCCAGGCTACACCACAAACCAATGTTAGCATAAGGACCTAGGCTGTGTCCCCTAGACTTGTCTCTGGGGCTGTGTCATAAACTCAGACTCCTGGGTTTTTCAAAGTTCGCCTGGATCTGCCTGACTATTGCTCTTCTGCAGTCTCATTCAGTAAGTTCTTGCTGGGACAGCCGTGCAATTCGGCATTTCCTTTCCTCAAGCCGTCTTTCCTAGCACACCCCCCTCTTCATAGTGGGCAGCTGTCCCCAGGAAGAGAAATTGGAATGTAGAACGCAAAGCTTGACTGCTCTGTTGTTCTCGTAATGCCACCATAACGACTGTGTCCAACTTATCTCAGTTTGCCTCGAACTTTCCCGGTTTTAAAACTTGAAGTCCTGCATGCTGAGAACCTCTCAGGCCCAGGCAAACAGGGATGGCTGGTTGACCTAAGTATGTAACTAGAGATCAAAGACAACCACCCTCTCTGTTCTTTGACTCATAGCCCCTGCTCTTTACTGCAGTGATCATTTTTCCTGTGACTTTGCAGTTGGATCCAGGTGGAGTTTAGTTTGTCCAGATCCAGTGTTAGAATACTACTAGATCTAGATTCTACACCCTTGCTATTCACAATGCGGGGCTCAGACCAGCGGTATTGTTGTCACCTGTGCGCTTGTTAGAAGAACAGAATCCCAGGCTCTCCTCTAACCCCACTCGATCAGATCAGAATCTTCATTGTAACGCCTAAGATCTCCAGGTAACTCATACGCGCTTTAAAGTTTGAGAAATGCTGGTCTAAAATCTTAATTTTCAAACTTGGCTGCACGTTGGAATCATGGGGCAAGTTAAACAATACTGATGCCTGATACATAGATCACGTTGTACCCCGTCAATATACACAATTATTATCTATCAATTGCAAAGAAAGAAATTTTAAAAATGTGGTTGCCTGGCTCCCCTCTGAGGTCCCACTTTGATTGGCATGAGGGAGAGCTGGACATCAGGAGTTGGTAAAGCATGCCAGGTGATTCTAACACACAGCAATGTTTGCGAAGCACTGTTCTAAAGTGAGGGTGGTTTTGCACCAGAGAGTAATGCTGCTAATTAATCAGGATAAAGCTTGGCCTAAGTTACAAGTTTATGTGGGTCTAGCACCCCTGCATGAATCTGCTCAAAGAAATGATCGATAAAATTACTCAAGATGATCTGAGGGAGCTGGGCGAGGTGGCTCACGCCTGTAATCCTAGCACTCTGGGAGGCTGAGGCAGGAGGATTGTTTGAGTTCAGGAGTTCAAGACCAGCTTAAGCAAGAGTGAGACCCTGTCTCTACTAAAAATAGAAAGAAATTAGCCAAACAACTAAAAAAAAAGTAAAAATTAGCCGGGCATGGTGGTGCATGCCTGTAGTCCCAGCTACTCAGGAGGCTGAGGCAGGAGGATTGCTTGAGCCAGGAGTTTGAGGTTGCTGTGAGCTAGGCTGACACCACGGCACTCTAGCCCAGGCAACAGAGTGAGACTCTGTCTCAAAAAAAAAAAAAAAAATGTATTTAAAGTGCTTAGGGCAGTGTCTGCTTACTGTAAGTGCTGAAATAATATTAGTGATGACGATTGGCCGTTATTAGATCTAAGCACAAAGCCAGGTGCACAGGGTAGCATCCCATAAAGATGACACAGATCTGTTGGTGAGAAGGAACCAGGATGCTTTTATTTTGTTTTTTTCTTTCTTTAACATGTGATTTGAACTGATGGAGGAATCAAGATACTTGGTTCTACTCCTGTCTCACTCACTGTGGTGGGAACAGGCAGCCACTTTACCTCTCTGTGCTTCCATTTTTCTCCTCTATAAAATGGGGATATGCCCTTCCTCTGACACAGAGCACTACCTGTTTGAAAAGCTTAGAAAAGTGTGAAGCAGCGTAGAAATATAAGGTGGGATTGTTTCTATTACTCTGACATTGTGCTTTGATAAAGCCAACGAGTCTCCGCTAAGCTAACGGAGTTCCACTATAGCTAAGAATTCTTGCTATAATTTGCCCTCACCTCTTAGATCGGAAAGTTTCGGCCCCATCCCTCCATCGACTCATGACCCTTACATCAAAGGTACAGTTCCACAAGCTCAAGAAGAAGGTGTGTGTGCATGCACAGAATTTCTAGACTTTTTATCTTTTTATCTCTCAGGTACATCAGAAATGATCCCAATATTTGGAATTGTGAAATGCACGATAAATATAAAAATGGCTTTGTGGACTGTAAGCTCTCAGGGAAGGGACTGGGACGGTCTTATTCATTACTCAACCCCAGGATCCCACAGAACCCTTCGGCACATAGGAGACCACCACCAGTAAGCTTGTGTCGGATGAATGAATACGGCAGAAATCGAGGTAGTCCAACCCAACAGCCACTCTGTTCCTCCCAGGCTAACCGATCCTGTTTCGTTTCAGTAGAAAGGTACACAGCCTGGAGGATGAGTAACAATTGGTATAAACCAGTCTTAGCAATCTCGATCCCCTTTGCCAAGGGCTGGCAATGTGACCCAGTCATCTGGGCAATGAAACATATGGGAAAGTCTTCTAGTAACTTCTATGGAAGGTTTCCCTTTTCGGTAAAGAGTCATATTAGATGGAAAGTTCCATTGGCCACCCACTCCCTCTCTTCCTGCGTGGGCTGCTTCTGTGTGAGGGCAAATCACAGCTCACATCACCATCCTGCAGCCACGAGGGAAGAACCAAGAAAGTCACAGCAACCTAATACCTCATCCTAGGGAAGCTGCCACACCAACCCTGGACCAGTCCTAAGTCCAGACTTCGGTTATGTGAAATAATTAAAAGTCTTTACTAATTAAGTAACTATTTTTCGGTATTCTCTTACTTGCAGCAAAATAGGATCTTACTGAGACAATGAATGCTCCCCAAGGAGGATCTCCCATTATATTTACATGCAGGAGGACAGGGGGTTGCCTTTTTACCAAGTTCCTCACTGTGCAACAAAGGTTACTACTTAACCAATCCCCCATGTTTCTCTTATAATCTTGGTGTCATCTCTTCATCACCTCTCTGATGTCCTCTGAACACAATAATAGCACCACCCTGACCTTAGGACATCCCTTCTCTGCTTATCTTTTGTTTTCCTATTATCACTTCCCATAGACAAATATTATATCTTGGTTCTTAATTACTTGAATGGGCCTCTTCCATAGTAATTGGTCATTACCTTTACTCCTCAGATCTTGGGATGATGTGCTCTTGGTCCCCAGTCTGAATAGCACCACCTTGGAGATGGGTGAGAGAGCATGAAGGAGCGTGGAGAGCGTGGAGTTAGAAGAGTCTTTGGGCCTGGGTCTCAGCTTCTCAAAGAGACTTAAGTTTAGACCCACATCTCCAAGCGAAATAACATATTCAGGCACAGAGATGGAATGATCAGTATTGAACATTTAAACTATACTACGAATTTTTCTTCCCTTTTTTTACGGTATACCCTGAAAGACTGGGAAAAAAGGGGGTGGACTGGGTCCCCTTCTCCTCCAGAGAGCCCAGGTCTCACCATCCTTCTCCCTGGCTTTGCCCTTGCTCAATCTCTTATCTCTGTTCTCCACCGTGCTTATCGAGGTCCCTTCTGTTCTGTTCCTTTCCCATCTCTCTTCCCTCTGAGATGAGGTTGGTGTCTTATCTCCCTCCAGCAGCTTCATCAACAAAGTCTTATATTTTTTTCTGGGTTCGGATTCCTCTACATCATTTTAATCTGTTCCTCTGAGTTTCGGTTTGCAATCTCTTCCCAAACTTAATCTCAGACCCTTCTTCATTGAGTTGCTGAAAAGGCCAGACCAAGATTGCAAAAGCTGACCATGCATTTTGGCTCGGGGATCAAGATGATCAGAAAAGACAGCAGGGTCCTGCTTCACTGTAATGCCCTGGGTATGCCGTGGTGAGTCATGTTTCTTAATTAGCCAAAGACTCACCATCAAATTGGTGCTATGACCTCCACTGCCCTTTTTTAAAAAAACTATTGTTGAAAAATTTTGCCACTTATTGGCATATGGAAAGAACACAGGTTTTAGAGTCAAACTGGCCTAGAACCTGAAGTTGCTGTTGCCCAGCTGGGTAACCTAGGATGAGTTGCTTGGCTTCACCTAGTCTCAGTTTCCTCATCTATAAATTGGGAACAATGATGGTACCCTCCTCGTAAGTATTAAATGTAGTAACGCCAGTAAAGCAATCAGCACAGTGCTTGGCACAGTGTAGGTGCTCCATGATTAGTAGGTGCTGTTGTTAGCAAGTTGAGAGTTGTAAGTGTATGTTTATTGATATTTGCTGGCAGGACCTGTGTAGTTTTCCCAGGGAGGACACATCCAGTGTACCTGGATAACTGCAATGTCAACCCTGGGGATTTGTGTCCTATCTCAGAAGCTGAGTATGTATCCCCGGGTGTGAGGTTTTCATACTTTAGTGAGCCTAAGAATGATCTGGGAACGTGTTGAAATGCATAAGTCTGGGCCCGATCCCCAGAGATGCCAATTCAGTGAGTCTGGAATGGGATCCTGCAGCTCTTCCTTGCCCTGTGGAATTCTGAAGCAGAAGTCGAAGGTTCACAGTCCAACGTTTGGATTCCCAACTTCTCCCATCTTGCTACCCTCTTCTGAATTCTCAGCCTGCTTGGCATTTGTTTGCACCCAGTGCTCAGCTCTGACTGTACTCTCTTTCTTGGTCCATTGTGGTCAACCCCGGGGCAGTGCCCTCTTTTTCTCTGGTTCTTAACCTCAGCTGTTGCTCCTGGTTCACAGCTAAGTTTCTTGAACACTCCTATCTGACTGAGGTTTGGCTCTGACTTAATTCTGGGTTCTAGCCTCAATTCTTCCAACATGGCATGGGCCCTCTTGTGACCTCCGTACACCTGGTATGGTCGAAGTGGGGGTTCTCTGTGTAGGGTCGTCACTTGCCCTCCTTTCTTGCCTCTCCTTTAGGGCTCTGGTATAGTGCCCCTTTGGGCTTCAAATAGGATGGGGGATCTTAGAAGATGGCAAGAGCACCCTTTTGAACTGGAATCATGATTGAAAAAACAAGGAGTGTAGAATGTAGACAATGTGCTGAATGCTCATTGCCCCTAAGACATGTGCTGGAAATTATTTATTATTTTAACTTTAAATCCATATTATATATCTTGTTTCACTGTGGGGTTTTCCACCCCCACTAAGAATAGGAGAAAAATGTTTTGGTTTCTATCTGGATTCTGTTTATTTAAGGTCTTAATGAATCTTGGATGGGACATCATGTGGTTATTTAAACTCACATGTTCATGTAGAATGACAGAAAATGGCACATAGGACCAGGTGTGGTGCTCACGCCTGTAATCCCAGGGAGGCGAGGTGTGAAGATCACTTGAGGGCACGAGTTCAAGACTGGCCTGGGGAACATAGCAAGACCCTGTTTTTACAAAAAAACTTTAAAAAAATTAGCTAGGCATAGTGGCTCATGCCCATAGTCCTAGCTACATGGGAGGCTGAGGCAGGAGGATCGCTTGAGCCCAGGAGTTCCAGGTTACAGTGAACTATTCTGTGACCATGCCAGTGCACTGCAGCTAGCTGGCAGAGTGAGACCCTGTCTCTAAAAAACCAAGGCACATAGGTTAGGCTGGATGACACACAAGCTCAAAGAGTTCAGGGTACAGGTTTGTCATGGTCTATTTTCATTACCTGGTAGTATCTGGCCCACACTTAAATTTATTTATATTTAAGTGAATTAGTGATAAAATTTAGGTTTAAATCTATGAACTTATTTGTACTGCTTGCTCTATGTTTTTTTCCTTTTTTTTGGTTTCCTTTGGATTGATTTTATTAACACTTTCTGGTTTTTTTCTCTTTTAGGTTGAACATTATATATGGTATTTCTATTCTTTTTAGTGTTTACTATACAAATGGTAACTTGCATCTTTATCTTATCTAAGTCTAATATCAATCAATAACATTACCTTCCTAGACCATCCAAGACCTTAAAACAGTTAATTCCATTTAACCCTCTCTTGATATGTTATTGTCATGTATTTTAACTATATCTAAATTTATTAATTCAACATGATATTGTTGTTGTTTTGTACAGTCAATATTTACTTAGTTTTACCACTTTCTGTGTTCTTTTATTCCTTTCTGAATATCTGGCTTTCCATCTGGTATTATTTTTCTTCTACCTAAAATATATTCTAGCATATTTTTGGTGCCGGTCTATTTGTAGTCATCTCTGATAGTTTTTTGTGTATCTTAAAATATCTTTATTTGCCTTTCATTCTACAGAGAATATTTTCCCTTGGTTTAGAATCCTAGGGTGGCAGTTACTTTCTTTTCTTAAAAACTTGCATTTATTTTTGTGCCACAGCTTAATTCAAGTTCAAGGCTTTGCGTTCCATGAATCACTTAGGTGACCTGGAGCCAGGTTACAAGCACGTGTGAAAATAGAGTTTCTACTGGTTCATACTCACTCTGAGGGTATAGTCCTTTTTGTTCTAGCTTACCCTGGGTAGTAGTTTATTGGATTCCCTAACTTTGGTGAGTCCTAGGTTTTGACACATTTCCTTTAGCTCCATGAGGCAGCCAAAACCACAGCTCAATCGTGCAGATATTCCTGCCAGATTGGAAAATACTTCCAAGGCAAAAGCAACTTTGAGTTCTCTACTTACCTCTGTGGGCTAGCATATTCTTTAGTTTTAAATCTACCAATTTTTAATTATTTTTTTTAGCTCTTTGGTATTTCAAGGAATATTCAAAAATATTTTGTTCACCTTTTGTGTGAACAAAATATGTAGGATGTTTGATCCAAATGATCTAATCAACATTATCAGAACTGATCATCCTTGAAAATGTTTATTTCCCCAATAGCCTTGCCAATGTTTATCATTAACAAATTTATTAATAAAGCCATTTTTTTCAACACCAAGATGAAAAGAGCAAAAATTAAAAGTTGTATTTAGTTTCCCCAGTAAGACTCTGTTGTCCAGCTAATGGCATGCATTGATTTATTTCCAATCTGAAAAGTCTACAGCCTGGTATGTAGTATGTCTAACCTGGAAGAAAGTAGACCAGGGGAAATTCAATGTCTGTCTATGAAGAGTTGAAGGATTGCCTTGGGAGGAGGAAGTAGTCTTGTTCTATGTGATTCCAGAAGGTAAATTTAGGACTGGGAACAGAAATTTCAGAAATTGATTTCTGTTTCATCAAAGAAATGCATTACTAGAATAACTTACAGTGGAGAATATCATTGTGGAGAGCAGGATTTTCGTCATCTAGCATTCATTTGTTCTGTTTTTCCATTTGGATTTGTTTGATACCCCTTTTCTGCCCTTTCATTTACAGTTTCCTTTGGAACTGACTCAGCTCCCATCTGACAATGGTATGAGAGCTGAGCCTGGCAAATCAGAGCACTGCATGACCCCACCTCACCCCCCTCACCCCCAATAGTGACTGAGCATTACAAGGCCCAGGTTAAGGCAATCAGAACCCAAAAGATATAGTCCTAAAACTTTTGCTCGAGGTACCCAGGATGCTGATTTTTTCCTGCTGGCCCTAAAGAAGAGAATGGGAGGCTGCTGTTGTGCTATCCCACTGAGAGAGCCTATTTGAGAAGAAGCAGAGCTCGCATATGGGAATAAAAACCAGACCTTGGTGACATTGGTTGAGTCTTGATCATGCCAAGACTGAAGTTAGGATCCTAGATGGTTCATGATCTGTGGTGTGAGAAAGTGAATTTCCATTTTGCTTAAGCCAGTTTGGGTTGGGTTTTGTGCTATTTGAAATGGAAAGTGTTTTAACTAAAGCAGGTAGCAAACACCCCATTCACAGTGGTATTCATACAGAAGAGGATGACTGGCCCTTAGAGTAGGTACGGATGCCCAGATTATGTGAAAGGTGGGCTTTGAGGACTTCCAACTCTAAAGCCTTGGCTTCTCCCAAACTCTCCTTTGTCTTACTTGTGTTCTTCCCAGTGGACTTGGTAGCCTGAGAGAGACTCCAAGAACACGGGACTGGCCATCCCTCAGGGCCAAGCAATATAGCAGTTAATACATGTCCAGGCCTAGGATGCATATTTAATGGATAAATCCACAATGTTTAAACTTGGAATGAATGATTTACAGAGAGCTGGATTATTTACTTTGCGCTAAATTATCTTCTTTAACCAAAATAAGGCTTCCTGACAGGATTTGCATCATAGCCTTGGCTGAATAATGAGTTTCTTTGCCAGGATGAATTATTGATTAGCCCTTTGTATCATCTGCCTGGCCGATGAAGGAAAACTGTTTAACTTTAAGGATGTTCATATTCAGACACATATGCACAATAGAAGTTTTGAGTACTGTACTTTAACGCTCCATCATTTAATCATTCCATGAATATTTATGGAAACTGGGTCTGAGTTATAGCGCAGTGTTGGGTTATTTTTAGGCCAATATAAGTAATATTCTCCATCTGTGGATTTAAACGTTTTCTCTTCTTTTGTTGTCATAATTATATATGTTTTAGGTCCAGATGTTTAATTTATTTTTTAAAATGGGAAATTTCTTTTCAAATCAACTGAAATAGCAAGTATATAGTAATGATGACTTACATTCGTGTGATGTGCTTAATTTTGCAAAATGTTTTCACCTCAATTTCCTCGATATATAATAGTTGATTAACACTTAGCATGTACCAAGTACTTTGCTAGGAACATTACATGGATATTATTTGATTCTCAAAAAACCCTATAGATTAACTGATATTATTATCCACACTTTATAGATTAAGAAACTGAAGTGTTGGGAGGGGTAACTAGCTTTCCCAGAGCCACACAGAGAGGCTGACAGAGCCAGAGTTTAAACACAGGTGCTCTGACCTGGAGCCCAAGCTTTTAACCCATATCCTAAACAATCTCTACAAACCCTGTGTCTATTTAAAATTTTAATATGGCCATTTGCACGGGAACCTAGAACTGTACCAGTAATTTTATGAAGTCATTGCGTTACGATCTCTATTTATCAGAGGAGGGAAGCAAGACACAGAGAAATAAAATGACACGACAAGGGATCACATTGCTTTGTACTGGGCTAAAATTCCTTCCATCAGCGAGAGAAATCAAGATTAGATGGCACTTTCATTGAGGCAAGAAGCTTTTCTTTTGAGTCCCTTTACAGTTATAAGGGAAATGCATTTTAAACAATAAGTACAAGTGTTAAAAGGATCAAAGTATTTTATTTCTCTAAATCATGCTATAAACTTACAACCAGGTGGGCTGTAAGGAAAGTAACTCTCAGTCATTTTTGGAGGCTCTCTTCCCCTTCCCAGCGGTAACATCCAAGTTTTAGAGATACAGGTTGTGATCAGAAAATGGTGAAAAGACTCCTTTGTTTTTAACATATCATGGCCTCTGCTGAAATCTCCATGCCGGAGCCTGAGGCGGGGAGGGTGGATTCTCCTGAAGACAGTACTTCAATTGCTGTTGCGCCGAGTTCAGGTGGAATCTCCAATGGCTGCAGTCCAGTCCCCTCGGTTTCCTCAGGCAGCCTTTCTCCTCTCCAAGATCTGGTCATGTCTCTTAGCTGCCACAGTGGCCAAGGTCTCAGACCCTTGAGGGTCACCTTCACCTTCTTTTGTTCCCGAGGCATCTTCTCTTTTTTGCTCTTGTTTCAAATGCACCCCCCTCTCTCTGCTCTTCCTACCACCTCCGAGCCTTCCAAGAAGTAGAAGATCCTGGAAAAGGAAAGCCAAGTGCATCAGTGTTCTGGGGACAACATCTGCTCTGGACTTTGCAACACCAACCTCCCCAGAGGCATGGGGTCCCACTACACGGTCTGGGGGGCCATGGCGAGACAAGCAGGAAGAACAAAACATTAACTAGTGTCTCAACAGATCATCCTGCCATGTAATACTTTCCTGTCAGTTCCTTTTCAAAAAGGAACCAGCAAAACACCCATGACTGAATCCTGCTGTTTTCTGTGCCTGGGATACTGATTTCAAGTCCAGGTGCTACTCGTTAAAAGGGTTGTGAACCCGCGAAAGAGATTTTAAACCACATTGGAAGAAACAGGATGTTTAATTAGAGAACAATAACTGGAAGGCTATCCTGAAAAAGAGGGGTGCTGTGGGGCTTTATGAAGAAGAACCATATTCCTAGTGGGTAGAGTGACCAGAAGGCAGATCTGTGATCCATAAACGGAGGGAACTTTCTAGAGAGCAGGTGGATTGGTGTGGGCTGCCATCGAGGTACTTGGTTTTCCCGATAATAAAGATACTCAAACAGAGACTGAGAGATGTGTCAGGATATCGTAAAGGAGATATTTAAATAGAAGCTGGGGTACTTGATCTTTAAGAAGGCTTTTTATCCTGAGATTCTATATTAAGAATAATCAGCTGTGCTTATAGCCACTTTGGGTTGTACAAAACTAAGACGGTTAACACTACGTGACAAACACCAGAAAACTATTCGTTCATAAACTCTGTGCATGTGTGTGGGGGAGTGGGTGGGTGGGTGTGTGTGATCTATCTTTCTGGGAAGGAGTCTGTTATCCTGATGGAATCTTAGACTTCCAGGAATCCATGTCTAAGAGGACTCCCAGAAGAAACAATCCAGGAAATGCAGCCCAGCTGGCCTCAAGGTAAAAACATGAGGTCTCCTAGCAGGATGAAGGGCTGCTGACACAACCAAGAAAGCCAAAAAGAGCAAAGGAAGGTTCTGGCAAGAAAGGGCTGGTCTAACCCAAGGGGCAATGAAAGGGAGAAAGTGGAGACCTGGCAGCAGATGCTGTTCTTCTCATGAATACACCGTAGACCGTCACTGCCTAGGAGGGTCCTTAGAAGATGGTCTAGTTCTAAAGTCTTTGTGTTACATGTGGCAGAGTGAGGTCTGGAAAGGGCAAGGAACTTGCCGGCCATCGGACCGCATTAGCGATTAAGCTCAGAACAGAGCCTTTGTTTCGGGCCTCCTCCCCCTGACCCGCGGGGAGCTGGGCTGCTGTGCTTCTCTGCAGGAGTATCTTTCCAAAGCATCCGTGTCATGCCAAGACTTGAGAGAATGATAAGTTTTAAACATTTTGCAAGGCGAGACTGAAAAGGGAGAGATTCTTCATCCATTATGTGTTTGTATTTAACGTAGCAAACATTTCTTGTTCGTTCTACTCACCATGAGGGCTACTCAAATTTATTGTGGATACGAATCACCTGGGGATCTGGTTAAAATGCAGATTCTGAATCAGTAGATCTGGGGTGGGGGCCGTGATTCCGCATTTCCAACAAGCTCCCAGATGCTGTTACAGCATCGACATGGCTTACTAGTGCCGGCGTGTTGCAGCCAGAGCCCAGGCTCAGCTGTGAGCCCTCCTCAGCTATGCCTAAAACTTGCTGCTCCACCCTCTGCCTCTCAAGGACCTGCACCTGCTAGACTCACCTGAGTCAGGGCCGCACAGATTCCCCGTGAACGCGTCATAAGGAGAGTGAGGCTGGAGCAGCCATTCCTAGCCCTGCTCCCTTTCTGCGCGGATGCCCGGGTCAGAGTCTGCTAACGAATCCTGTTTTGGTGGAAGTTCCAAAGAGGCTCCGAGTAAGGTAATTCGGCAGCAAGCAACATTGCAAATGATTCCCACTGCATTTAATTCTAGAATCTCCCAGACACTTGGGCTTCACAACAATGAGTGGAATTAGGGTAAATTCTGAGACTGAGGCTTTGGGGGCTTCCTCGTTGCTCTGTAAAATCCAATTGAGTGACCTTCACATTCTGAATGCTTGGCTTCCCTTCCCTTGGCCCCTTCCACCCTGCCAGGAAAACCTATTTGGAGCTTACATAAATTCATTCTGAGAATTTCTTCATTGTTGTGCCATTCGCGATTCGTTATTTAACCTCTGTGGATGGCAGGAAGTGCAATTTTGAATAGCCCTGATGGAATAAAATCACAGAGTTAATAATATCCGCTCTGGGTGTGCAACTGGAAAAAAATGGTATCCTGGTAACAAGATACTAGCAAAAAAAAAAAACTAGTATAAATTTCAGTAAGATGGAAGAAGTAGTGACTGGAATTATTTCATAAGTTTTCTTTCCCCTGACTCACACAGGACTGGGGTAAACCTGTGGGCACTACATTCTGATGCTGACCTCTGACAGCTTAAAAATAGGGTTCATCTGGAGCTTTTCGATGCAAATATTAGCATCTGGAGCCCCTTTTCTGGTTCAAATGGTAGAATGTGATGCATGCTATTTTGCCTCTTCTTCATTTACGAGTACGGGGATTGTCTGTTCCATATCAGCATATGTTGATCTGCCTCGCTGATTTTTGAGTGTTGAATGGTGCTTGACTGCATGGAGAATCCATACTTTATTAACTGATCACATATCGATGCACATTTAGGATGTTTCCCGGTATCTTGCAGTTTTAAGAAGCAGAGCAAGGGGAAGCGAAAGGAGCTTATGGTTTTCTCTGAAGCTGGATGATATGTAGTCTGAGCCAAAGCCAGCCAAGTCTGAGCCTTGGTGTCTCTTCTTAACTTTTCTAGAAATTCTTACCGAGAGGAAGATATTTTTCCCAAATTGGTGGCCGTGAAGACGGGGGAGAACTAAGATGGCTGTTGTCGGCAGGGCCATGAACAACCGGAGTTCAGGTGTGCAGAGATTGGCTGCGGGGAGGCAGCACGATGTGGGTATCTCAGGGGCGTCGGCAGAGGCCACTCCTCGCATCGGCAGCAGCGTTCATGAGCCCACGATCCCCTCACCTAGGGAGAGAGGCCATAGGTTACTGGATCAACCTAGCAACTGGCCGGGTGCTGTTGCTGAGAAACCCGAGTACAAGGGGAAAGATTGTGCTAAATGAATGAGGCTGAGGTTTCTGTGAAGCCATTTCTGGGCTTGGCTGACCGAGCAAGGCTGCTCCTAAGAGCCATTTGTCCGTTTTTGTTTGTCTGCTTTTGCAGCAGATTTGCCTGTGTTTGCTTGTGTAGATGAATTTGCTCTGTTTCCACACCTCGTACCTAGTTAAAGGGATCTGGAGCCTGGCAGGAACTCGGTGCATTTGACCTTGTTCCTTGAGTGTTTCAACAGTCCATTAGCCATTTCCACTCTCACATCTCACCAGCACTTGGAAACCAGCATGTTCCAAACAGAGCACCTTATTGTCGAGCCTGTCATTCGGGGCTTCCTTGTGTCCATCCTCCCACAACCCTACTGTCTTGGCGGCTTCAGGCTCTTGTTATCTCCTGTCTGTATGATCACAGTAGCCTCCTAGCTGGTCCCTCTTCCTATTTTGTCTCCCCCTGTCGGTTCATCAAAGACCAACGCTCCCAGGGAACTTTCTAAATCACAACTCTAGTCACCCAAAACCTTCGATGACTCACCTTGCCCAGAGGATACGTCACCATTCCTCCGCTGGGCACTGAGTGGGCTCTGAGCTGTCACCCCTCCCGCCTGCTCTGCCTTTGCAGGCTTAGCTCTTACCGTTTTCCACTAGGGGCCTCTACTCTGCCAAAATGGCCAGAAGAAAGGCTTGATTTTCACTGCCTTCCTAGTTTATTTCATTGCTTTTTATCTTTTAATAGAAAACAAACAAATTCAAAAACAAACTACACACCCTTAATACGCCAGAAAATGTATGGAGATTGCCACTTTCTGTATTAATTGCATCTTCTTTACAATTAAAATTTTCTTCCTTTGACCTACCCTCAAATCACAACTACTACTTCTGGATTTCGTTGTAAAAAATCTTTCCAAATGTTCATTTCTGCTCTCTAAGCACTTCCTAAGATGACTAAAAGAAAATTTTATTAGAGCAACATTCTGAACCTCGCCACTCACTGAAGAAGACTGTAGGTTGGGAAAAGTTTCAGCAATTAGGATAAAGGTAACCTGACAATGACCTTGACCTTGAAAGTGTTTTTTAGTTACCCAGGATGGACGTGTTGTTTTGCAACGTGGCTCCCTCTCTAAAGAAGTGCCAATGTTAATGCATGGTGCAGGGGAGCCATAGGTAACCCCGAATTCCTGTAGCTAACACATACTGCTATGAGAGAAAAATTCAGAAGAAAAGGAATTTTTGAGTTAATGCTTTAAAACAAAAACAAAGGACAGGAGGTGCTCACATACTTGCAACCCTCCGTAGAAATGTCCTTCAATCAACACTTTTTCTCATTTTTGCACTTTTGTGATTTCTTGTCCTTTTTTCTTCAAGATTTCTGATGACCGCTCTTCTAAAATGTATGCACCTCTGCCCTTGTGTCCCATTCAGGGCTCTCAGGTGGTCCTAGTTGTCAGCTCCCCCAGGGACGACTTCTCCCCTTCAGTTGCATGTGAGTCACAGGTGAGTCTTAGGCACCATCTGATGCTCCAGTGGTTTATTCTGGCAGAGCTGTCATGAGATGGAAACTGGGAGCAGCACAAGGGTTAGACGCAGTCAGGTGGTGGGGGGGGCAGATGACCTCCGTTTTGAGACCATTCTCAGAGTCTGGGGGATCTTTCCCCCCTTTCTTATATCTGTGTTCAGTCTGGGTCAGTGACCAGGTGTTTATTTCATAAAGGGAGTTGGAACTATTCTTCTAAGGGTAAGCTTTGTTGAAGGTTCATGGAAGTTGCATCTGTGCTGAGGTGGTCTGGTCTTCTGGAAATCCCTTTTCCGGGTTGGATCATACTGCAAAGTGACACACAGCGCCAGCCCTGTGATGTGTTTGAGTGGGCCTTATGGCTATCATTAACCTTATAGTCTTGATATGTCTCTTATGGTGTACAACACCTTGATATTTATTTAAACAATGGTCTGACTTGTCTTAAAAACAAAAAATTTGGTGTCCCAAGGCACAAGGCACGCTTTGCCCTGGGTTGCTTAAAACACTGACATTGATCTCAAGGGACTATAAAAGGATTTTCTTTTGCTTGAGGATTTTGATTACATGGGGTCCGATGACTTGAAGTTCTCCTTTATTATTAATAATTAGTCAAATAACCCTGGAGCTGAGCTTATTGAATTTTATTGACTTAAGCTTTGAAAAGTCTTATGTCCACATTCTGGCAAGCTTTTCAAAATAAGATCATCTACTCCTTTATGATCTGCAGTTTGTGACAAGACAACAACCTTCTCCCTTATAATTTTCTGATTACTACCTCTTGGGGGTGGAGTTGGGGCCTTGGGAAGAGAAGAATGAAATAGTGGCATGGGCTGAGAGATGAGGCTCAAGCAAACTATATATGCACGCCAATAGAGTATTTACAAACACTTTGTTGTGAAAGCTGTTCATTCTCAGAGGGGAAATAATTGAGTTGAAGATCAGTCTTACTGATTTTTGTCTGATGCAGTTATTTGATTTGCTTCCAAGTTTTGCTTTGCTTTTCTTATTTTTTTTTCCACCACCAGAAAGTTTTGCTTTGCCAATATGCTTCATAGGAAAGAATTGAAGGGGGGGTTGGGAGTGTGGGGAAAGGGAGCTATGCATTTCCCTACCGTGTAGCTCCACCAACGCTAATACCAGATTTATAACTCAATCATTTCTAGGCATTTCTCTTTGGGTTTTATATTTCCCCATTGGGATAACCGATATTTATATGCAAGGTAATTTAAAATAGTTATGACTAACTTTAAGGCATGCCAGATAATTGCATTTTGTAGGGTCTTTTTTTCCTCCCCTTTCATGAATGATTGTTTTTTTACTCTGCTTGCTAACAGTAGATTTGTGTGCCTTGCCCTTGTTTGCAACAAATATTTGTTGAAGAGTGGATTTGGATAAACACTTTGGGTAGCTCTCAGCTTTATAAAAGGAGGGGAGATTAAGAGGGCATTCTGCTTAGCTGCCAGCATTTTTATACGACTCGGGCAAATTTCTCTGGTTCTCCTGGAAGACTCTTCTCAAGAATAAAAAAGGGGCTTTTGGAACTTGAAGCCCCAAATTGACCTTGTTTTGGTGGGGGAAAAAAGGGCAGACTTCTAGTTTTGTTCGAAGAGGCCCATGTGATATGAAAGAACATTTTTTAAAATTATGTCCCTGGACAACAAAACCATAATTGGATATTTTAGAGATATTAAATGGTAATTGATTCATAATGAGTTCCTAATAACACAGCTAAAAATGTGACAAAGAAAACACTATGTCACTACCACATTTTATTTGGGGTGTGTGTATACTTTCTGCATCATTTTGCCCTGATGAATATTAGCTATAAATTGGCATTTTCATGAAATTGTATTTATTGCTTCAAATGCTTTTGGCTATGAAGTACCCAAACTCGGGACCTTAGCTTTGTTCTTTTCACATGCTATTAAACTTTTAAATAAGTCTATTTTTCATGTCTTCAATATTCTTATGCAGAAAAAAGACTCTGGATTATGTTATTACATATGGAACCCCAGAGCTATTGGTCTACCAAAACTTCAAAAAACTGATTGGGTGTCACTTGGTCATTGATCATGTAGGGCTTGTCTGAAGCACATCTCAGAGAAGGCAAACGCATTTAAAAGGCTTTGTGAATTGCTCTGAAAATGCGTAAGAACACAGAGTCCTGAAGGCTGTGTCCTTTTTCACCTTTGTATAATATTGATGGATCAGGAGTGTGTGAGCGTGAGGTGGAGACAGAGCCAGATCGTACGCAGGCAGATGTTTCTGTCCTTGTTGCCAGTGACTACCGTAGCAGGGCGGTGCAATACAAATACCACTAACTCTAACATAGCAGCTTTCTTTTCACATCCCTAGAATTTAACAATAGAATGGGATTTGGGAGAGCTATAACAGGCAGGTGATAAGCATATTAGCCACAAACCTTATTATTGCTAACACCTTAGACCCACCCCATTCTAAGTAGTAGAGTTACCCAATAGGAGCAACTCACGAGAAAACATAAGCATGCACCCCACAGGGCTCCAAATGTCAGCAAGGCTAGGATTTTATGGGCAAAGTAGCATCCTGAGTTGCTGAATGAAATATCTTTGATCTCTGCCTTCTAAGTATACGCCCACCAACTCATCTCCTTGAGAGCCACTGGGCAAGAATTAAAATGCCACTTTTGGATTCTGATAGGTTATCCCTTGCACATAAACAAATGCAAGTATGATGAGCTACTTATGGTGATGAAGACCTTCATGAATATGAAAATGCTAACTACAGTGTAAGAATGTGTTACGTGCAATTAAATCATAACTGGGAAGCAATGGTTGGTATTAATATTAATAACTTGGTTCTAAGTTTCATGGCAGCATCAAGCTGTAGAACTGAAACCCACAGATGGCGGAGATGGAGTAAGTTAATGTAAAGGTCGCTGGGAGCGGAGGTTTGCATATGTGACTTGGATCCAGCCTTTAGCCCTATTCTGTTTGTGTGATCTCGGGGAAGTCATACCACATCTCTGGACCTCATTTAACCCATTTGTAAAGGAAAAAAAAAAGTTAGGTGATAGCATGGTTATTGGGAATGCCTGCAGGTGTGTTTTGGAGGATTGTCACTGCCCTGGTAGACTGTGCTACAGGCAGTTAGTAGGGACAGTAAATGTCTCGCAATGCAGGGGACATTGAAACACAAAGAATTATCTCATTTAAAATGCTAATCGTGCCCCAGCTGGAAAACACTGTGATGATCTTGACCTGTCTTGCAGCTGTGATAGGCTATGAATAACAGAGCTCAAGAGAAATGGGACTAAGGGTATAAGAAACAAGAAACCATTGCCAGAGGACTTCTGGATAGGTTTTTATTTGTTTATTTTTTAACAAGGTGCTTTTATGGGAAAGAAGAAAATAATGTTTCAGCCAGCTCTGGAATACCTTAATGCCTCTAAGACATTTGTAAATGTTTTCCTATCCCTTTGATGCATTTTTCAAGAGGAACCTGCGGTCTTTGATGGGACACGCATAACCACAGCAAAAAACAAAGTGTTCTCACTCCCCTTGGCCTGTCCCTGTCTGGCGTGTGCAGACTGCCTGGGTGCGGGATGGAATGAGAAGCACAGTGTAAACAGCAGACGCCTGCTTCTGCGTGTGGCTCAGAGATTAACTTTTCCAGAACAAAATCAAATAACGCTCTGTGAAAACTGTCACCTTGTCCCAACGTGATGGGCGAAAAAATGTTCCTTTGCCTGGAAGAATTGGACAGTCACCTAAAGCACAGGAATCAGAGAATGGAGAAGGTTGCTCAGAAAGAGCCAATTTTCCCATTTTATTGATTGATTGATTGATTGATTGAGACAGAGTCTTGCTCTGTTGCCCAGGCTAGAGTGCTGTGGCGTCAGCAACCTCAAACTCCTGGGCTTAGGTGATCCTCCTGCCTCAGCCCCCCCCAAGTAATTGGGACTAAAGGCACGCACCACCATGCCTAGCTAATTTTTTCTATTTTTTATTAGAGATGGGGTCTCGCTCTTGCTCAGGCTGGTCTCGAATTCCTAAGCTCAAACTGATCTGCCCACCTCGGCCTCCCAGAGTGCTAGGATTACAGGCGTGAGCCACCACACCTGGCCATAATTGTCTCATTTTATAGATCAGGATGTTGAGGACTTGCCCGAAATCACACAGCAAGTTAGCGGCTCAGACACCACCACAGCTCTTAGACGGTACGGTGTCTTGGTTTTGTACCAGACCCTTCTCAGGTTTCTTCTTCTGAGCAGAGGCTGATAATGGGGAAGCTCTCACAGCCCAGGCAAAGCGTGAAGGGCCTTTCTGCCCAACAGCTGGTCCGCGTCTAGTGCCTGTGATTTGAATTTCTGTGATGTTGGGGAAGAATAACCCCAGCAGATTCTTAGAATGGACCGCCTGAAACAAAAGATGAACAAGAGAAAAACAATAGACGTTTCTTAACATGTATATTTCTTAGATACAGGGGACACACCCAGGGAATGAGTTGTTCTCAAAGAGGTGGCTTTGAATTCTAGTCTATGCAGCATCTTCAACAAAGAGCACTCAATTTTAGAGAAGTTGAGACAAAGGAAAAGGACTTAGAGTCCCTATGGGCAGCAACTTGTGGGTAGGTAAATAACTAACAGAGAAAGGCTAGTTAGTAAACTTGTTAATGTAGATTTCTCTGGCACTGTCTCCGGGCTGAGAAGGGTTCGAAGTTGGCTTCAGTGTTTAACCTCTGTTCTCCCTGGCAGAGAGAGGGGAGGGGTACCTTTTGTCTTTATAAATCTATGTCCTACTTTAAGGTGATCGGGGAGCATGGAGAGCTCTCCTGCACCTGTTTCTCAACTGTCTTGAGCTCAACAATCCTTCCTAGTTTGGGGCAGTCTGTTCTGGTCTCCCATGCTGCCACCAGGCTAAGGGTTGTGGAGATAACAAATAACCCTCACTTGGTCTTCTCCTGGTGGAGATAGTTGCCCAGTTGATGAAGACTGTTAAATTGGTCAGGTCTCCTTTTGTTGTGAACGGCAGAAATGCAATCAGCTGAAATAGTAAGGATTTCTTAGCTTCTGTAATCAGGAAGGATGAGAGGTGCTCTGTGATGTCAGGACCCGAGGAGGCTGTGAGGACTCCTGCCTCTCAGCTTCCTTCTCTCTCCACTGCCTCTCCCCTTACTGAAGGTGACCATGCGTGGCTCTGCATGCACACGTTTGACAGGGTATTGGCAGTCCCACACTTAGAGCCTTCTAGTACTGTCACAGCAGAGACACAAAGCAATCTTTCTTACTGGTTCCAGCAGAACACACCTGCCCGCCCCCCAGCCCTGGAGAAGATTCTGTTAGGATCCCATTCCATCTCAGCCTTGGAGCTGGGGTTCTCTCACCGGGCAGGCTTGAGCGGTACCCTAGAGGTTAGGGGACAAGGAGGGGAAGGTGTTTCATAACTGTGGGGGGGGGGATGTTTTGGTTATCCAAAACCATAAATATGCACAGTATAAACAAGGCCAAAGTACATACCTTAGGAGACACTTATGGCTGGAGTTCAAAAATACAAAGTAAGGTGTAAGTCAAGGAAAACTCTACAGAGAGGATAGGATTTGAACCAAACTTGAAGGTTTAGAAAGCAGTGGTCGATTTTGTAGGATTTTGTAAGGATCAGTGAGGGGATGGATTTGGGAGGGTTGAGAGTTATGGAGGATGGAGACCTGGTCTTATATAGTATTTATAATTACAGGGACCTGGTTTTCTCCTAGGCACACAGTAGGTGCTTAATAATTCTTGTTGGGTGAATGTGTGTAGCAACCGTTATGTAGCACCTCCGCTACAGCCTTTTAATTCAGGAGTTGGCATTTTCTTATTTCTTTCTTGTAAAGGGCCAGATAGTACATATTTTTTGGATTTGCAGGCCATCCACTCTCTGCTGCAGCTACTGAACTCTACTGTTGCGGTATAAAAGTAGCCACAGACAACACACAAATGAATGAGTGAGCAGTGCTGCAATAGAACTTTATATGCAAAAACAGATTGTGTGCCAGATTTGGCTTGCAGGCTTAGTTTGTTGCTCTCACCCATCTCCCTGCTTCTACTTTTACCACCTCTAAGCCAAGTCTGGACACGACAGCCAGAGTGATCTTCTTCAAGGTATATTCAAAACATGTCACCCCTTTGCACCAAGATGATTAGTGGCTGCCATGTTTATTAATATTTCTGGATACAAAGCCAACTCCTTACCATGTGTCTGAGGCCCTGCCTTCTTCTTGAACCTCATCTGGATCTGGTTTCCCCTCCTCGATGATGTGCACCAGCCACTCTGGCCGTCTTCTGCTCTGGGCACTTGATCAGCTCTGTCCTGCCTCGGGGCATTGCACATACCTCAGCCTGGCACAGTCTTCACTGCTCCTTGTCCTTCAGTTCTTAGCTACATAGAACTTCCTCCTAGAGGCCATCTGTAATCCCCTTGTTTAAACTGGGCAACACCCCCCTCAACACTGTGTTCTGTCTGTGCTATTTTTTATCTTTGTTTTCCCAGAGCACTTATCGCAATGGGTAGTTATTCGTTTGCTTATTTCTTGTATGAAATATGTTCCTTCTGCTAGACTAGAAGCTCAGGGAAGACCAGGGACCACGTCTGTTTAACACATTGACTACCACACTAGGAAACAAAAATTTTTTTTCCTTGGGGCCATTTGTGTTTTGTTATGAAAATAGAATAAAAACTTCGAAAACAAAATGATCATTTCTAATTTAATGAAAATTTGTTATTTTGGGGAATTTTGTTTTGGATGTACCTTAGCATGAAGCCAATACTTCCAGACTATGAGTCAAAAAGCATTTTGTGTGGCAATTCAGCGAAAAAGCATATATCCCTTAAGCACTTGGAAATGTTTCTGAGAATGTGGCATTTCTCTGACGGTGAAGAATGTCTTCCTGGTGACTGTCTCTTCAAGATCCAGCCACTTCTTGATCATCTTCTTGAAAGGGTTTTAGGTTACTGTAGTTCCAGATAAGGAAATATGTATTGACGAAACAGTGGGGCCATTTTGTGGATATTATATATGCCTCACAAGTCTCTGGGCTCAAAACTAGCGTGAGTTAAATACAACTCACGTGGTAATTAATGTGTTAAATCACCCTTATGTCCTTAAGGCCCACAAAAGTACCAGGTATACACTGGAGCTCTATAAATGTCTGAATGATTAAGCAAACAGAAGACTGGAGATTAAGCATTTGGTTCCTTACCTGAATCTTGCCTGACTTCAGATTCAAAATATGAGCTATATATATTATAGAATCAGGGGCCATTCAGGCTGTCCAGGACCTCTCACTCCCATGCTGGCTGGTCGTCTTGGCAATTTAAGTTTATTTTCAAATTATGGATATATTTCAAGGGTATAGAAAAAGGGCCGTTGTGCCTACCACCCAGGTCCTATTTCCATGTTTGTTTCAGATTTTTTCCATAATCAAAATAGTTTAAGCTCATTTTTAAAATTTTAAACATTTATAAATCAAATAACTTAAAAAAAAGAACATCATTTATTTTCTTCTCAGGCTTTGTTTCCCGGAGTGGGAATTGCTTCTGACAAAATTCTGCTTGAGAAAGTCGTTTTTTAGCAAGTGTTCCCTGAGCCAGCGCGCGGGCTCTTCCATTCTAAGCATAATCGTTCATTAGTTAACTTCTTTCCTCTTCCCGTACTGCCTATGAAGCCAGATCATAACAAGGCACAGCTACCTCGTTTTGGATAGTTTTCAATTTTGTTTTCAGGGAGAGGCCATTGCCAAAAACTTAAGCTAAGGACATAGACGAAAATCAAACCAAATTTACCCTGAGTTTTCTTACAGGCAAGGTAGATGAACATGGCTGTCTTTTATGGCCTCATAAAAGCAAACGGTGATTCTTCAGGAAACGAACTGTTTCCTCCGTTAATATCAAAGACAACACTCCTTTGTGGGGCTCCCCGGTTTATTCAGCATTTCTCCATCATCTCCATGGGCAGCCCTCTTTCTCCTCACTGGAATACAACCTTTTTCTCCTTGTGATGCGTCCTGGTCCTGTCTGGATAAAGCCCTCCCATTGGCTCCTGCTCCTTCATTAGCTCCGGGAGCACAAGAGAGAAAAAGAGTGATGTTCACAGGACGGTTACCAGGAAGTTCCCAGTGTGACTGCGGGAGGTGATTTTCAGACACTAAATCCTGAAAACTCACAAAGCCCGCCTGAGCCACAAGAGGTCAGTATTTAATATTCTCTTCCTTTTAACAGAGAGCAGAGTCAACTGCAGAGCAGCTGTGACTCTCACCACTGAGGAGCTGCCATGAGAGATTTTGATAAGCCTTAGGCTCTCAGTCTTAAGGTTGCTTGCTGCCTGTGAGCACGGCACCTTAGGTAAATCCTCTAGTGTGTGCTGGGGAGAAAACCCTTTCATCTGAGGATATCTTACAGAGAACTCCCATATAGTACGATGGCAAATGGCTGGGTTTAAATCTTGCTGCTACCAATGATTAGCTGTGTGACCCTGGGCAAGTTACTTGACCTCTCTGTGCTTTAGGTTTTTTGCCAGTATAGTAGGAATATTAATAGCATCACCTCAGTCAGTTGTTATGAGAACCAAGTGGGAGAACACATGCAAAATGCTTCAGACAGTGTCTGGCATATCATAAGTTCTGGATAAATATTAGTCATAACTTGAAACACATGGGAAAGTAAGGCTGCTCTGTTTGGAGCCCTGCCTGCTGTTTCTCTTCATCTCTCCCCCACAGCCCCCTCCTCCCCCCAACAACTAATCGTGTCCCTGAAACATTTTCTTAGAATCCCTAAGACTTAGTAAAGCACAACAAGAAAACACTGGACTTGCTAGTTTTCCACTGGAGTTTTCAGATTCCCCGGTCCACTGAGACTAGCAGGCTTGTCTTTCTACAACAAATTTTAAGATGAAGTAAAATGAAGCAGCTGCCCCATGGTTCTCAGGAGTCACTAGTCGTGGTTACAGAACAGAGCCAAGCCTCTCTGATAGCCCCGGGGGGATCCTTCCTTCCTGGGTGGAATGAGGAAGACCAGCCAGGGCTTCTGGCCCATCCTCTGGTGTTTAGCTCCCAAGGAGATCCCCTGTGAGTCTCTGTTTGCTAGAAGGTGGCGCAGCCCTGGTACCAGCAGAGAACCTCATATCCTGGAAGGCAGTGAGATTAGCTGTTTGCAAACTCATCGTTGTTATGACATCGGGTGCCCAAGATCTTCTCCCATGTGTCCTTGAAGCCTGTTTTAAAAACTCACCCACCACCTCCCACCCCCTATTTTTTTCCCCCTTCCTCACTCTTCATGCAAGGCTGATACTCTTTGCTGCATATCCCATGGCAAGTTGACAGCACCATCTAACTTCTCGCTTCTCTCTCCTGGTTTACTGTCTGTTTTTGACAGTCTGGCTTCAATCACAGGCCGCCTCGGGGAAACCTATCCATCATGCCCGCACCACCAGTCCTGCAACTCTGGGCTGTTTCGTTTCCATCCGCCCGGCCAAGTTCATCTTTTTCTTCTCAAAGTTTTTCCCTACCACGCCATTGCTCCTCCTTAATTGTCTAGCCTTAAGTCACCTTGGGGTGTTGACGTCCCTAATGCACTCTGTAAGGAAACCAAGGTGTCCTAGTATTTGTGCAAGCTGATTTGCATGAGTGGCTTCAGTGGGAATGCCACACCTGCTCTGTTTCCCTGGACATTCTTTTAAAGCTGCTTTGATGGATTAAGTTATTTCCAATGAAGCAACCCACCTGCCCACCCCAAAATGTTATCTGATGGTTGAGAGTAGGACCCGAGAATTATGAAATTTATCATCTTTTCTTATATGGTGTGTGGAGAAGAAAACATTTAGTGGAATATTTGCCAGCTCTTTTTGGTACCTGAATCTATTTATCAAATGATAATTTTTTTTTTTGTCTGGCACAGCAAGGGGTAGAGAACACAGGTCGGAGTCAAAGTATGGGGTGTTTGTCTAACACTTAGAGAAAGGTCCCAGCTTTACCACTTATTTAAAGGTGATTTCACCCCAGTCACTTTCCTTCTCTAGGCATAGTTTAATCATTTGTCAAATAGGAATTATTTAGGCTAAAAGGGGCAGTGTAAGGACTGATGTGATGGTGTGCTCAGTTCAGTACCTGGCATTTAGTAGGCAGTTAACAAATGTCAGTTTCTCAGCGGGTGCCACTGAGAAGGGATTGAATATGATGCTCTTTAAGTAGGACATTTGAGTTTCATTTGGCAACAAAATACAAAAATAACATTTTTAATTATAAGGAAAAAAAAAACCCCAAATGTCAAAGAATAACATGAAAAGAGTTTCTTTTTTTCCCCACGAAACAGAATTAGCACTATTGTCTTTATGGTTGATACCTCAACATCCATTCTGCCCAGAATGATTTGTCTAAGGCGATTAGGCTGACCTCAATCCCTCGACAGGATTTGATTGGGGAATAAGTGTAATTAGTTTATGAATTAAGTGAGCGACTCAATCCTGGCCGTGAAGACATAAGGCGAAACTTGGGGCCTTTAGAAAAGTTTTCTAACTTCTGAGAAAGAAACAAGATATTTACCCTTCCTGCCTCTGTCATTACTGTGATTACTTGATATGATGCCTAGAACCGTGGTAGCCACCTTATGGGTGGCAAAGCCATCACACTGAGGATGACAGAACAGAGGGGTAGAGCAAACCTCTTTCCTTGATGATGCTGTCAAGCCACAAAACTAACTAATATGAAAATAGCTCTACTTTTAGATTTCCTATTATTGTTTAAGCCGTTTGAGTCACAGTTTTCCAATTTACAGCCAAAAGCATCTACTTGATACAATAATTACTAACATTTGCTCTGCCTAGATCTGCACCAAATTATACATTGTGTTAATTACTATTAGTAAACCCTGATACCTAGTAGGGCAAGTCCCTTTACATTATTCTTTTTTTGTTGTTTGAGACAGAGTCTCACTCTGTCACCCCAGCCAGAGTGCAGTGGTATTGTCACAGCTCACAGCAGCCTCAAACTCCTGGGCTCAAACGATCCTCCTGCCCCAGCCTCCTGAGTAGCTAGGACTACAGATGTGTACCACCATGCCCGGCTATTTTTTTTTTTTTTTTTAGTAGAAATGGGGTCTTGCTCTTGCTCAGGCTGGTCTTGAACTCCAAACCTCAAGCAAATCCTCCCACCTGATGTCCCAGAGTGTTAGGATTACAGGCATGAGTCACCGTGTCTGACCTATTCTTTTTTTTTAAGGAATTATTCTTGGTTCTTTTCTCCTTTAATTAAATTTAAGATTATCCTTATCCATTTATACATAAACACACACCCTCTCTTTTAAAAAGTGACAATAACAACTAGAACATTAACAGTAACGCTGTCGGGATAATTTGGAGAATAATTGATAATCTTTATAATAAAATATACCACGTTCATAGTACGTACCTGTTTTTCAGATCTTTAGTGTTTTATTAATATACAGTGTTTTTACTTTTTATTAACAGAAGATTTTACTTTATTCATAAATATTTTTATATCTGTTGCTATTGTAAATGAGATCCTTACAATGTTACCTTTTCTCCCAGTGGCTCATGCATAGGAACACAGCTAATGTTTGTAGGCTGATACATACCCCCAAACCTTTTGAACGCTTATAAGTGTTGATCATTTTTGCTTAGAAGTTTTTGATTTTATATATAAACAACATATACCCTGTGAATATTGTTAGTTTATTTCTTCCTGGACAATCTTTGTACCATATATATATATAGTTTTTTAATGTGTTCTCTGGGAAATTTACAGAAAAGTTGCAAAATAAGAGTAGTACATGGTATATTTACATACTATTGTATAATAAAGAATTTGGCTGGCTTTATTCCTGGTTCCTGGGAGGGAACCTCGAAATCCTTGAAATTTCCTGAATGATAGGAGGTGACTCATGGTGGGCCTCTGGGACCATACCAGAGTTTATGATTAAGGGTGGGGGCTGGCTATGCCAGAAAGCCCACCCATGGGAGTAGATGGTTGGGATTTAAATCAGGTGATATCAGCCTGATCTTCAGGAATGGGAGGGAGGCTGGAGATTGAGTTCAATGAGGTAGCCAATGATTCGATCAATCATGCCTATGTAAATGATGCCCCAATGAGCAGTCTGAACACTGAGGCTCAGGAGAGCCTCCATGATTGGTAGTTAATCCCACATCAGTGTACTGGGAGGGTTATGTTTCCTGAGGACCTGGAAGTTTCTCACGTGGTGTCTTCTCAGACCTTGTCCTATGTATTTCATTTGGCTTATCCAGAAAGCCGTAATGGTGAGTACAGCCCTTTAGTATCCTCAGGGGATTGGTTCTAGCACCCCCTCAATACTAAAATCCATGGATACTCAAGTCCCTTATATAAAATGGCATAGTATTTACGTATAACCCAGGCACAGCCTCTTGTATACGTTAAATCATCTCTAGAGTACTTATAATACAATGTAAATGCTATGTAAATATTTATGCTTTATTTTTATTTGTAATATTTTTTATTGTATAGTTACCTTTATTTTTCTTGAATATTTTCAACCCTCTGTTGGTTGAATTCATGCATGTGGAACCTGCATATAGGAGAGCCAACTGTGCAGCACTTCCCTGAGTTCTGTGAGTTGTTCCAGTGAGTTAATCAAGCCCGAAGGGGTAGCGGGAGCTCCTGAATTAATAGCCAGGTGATCAGAAGTGTGGCTGGCCTGGAAAACCCAGAGCTTGTGGCTGGTCTCTGAAGTGAGGACAGTTTCATGGAGGACTGTGCCCTGGGCCTGTGAAATCTGACTCAGCTCTGGGTAGCTCATATCAGAATTGCGTTCCAGTACTGCTTACCCTGACTGCTTACACTGCTTTATCATTTGTGGTACTCCTTTCTCTCTCTCCCTCCACCTGTCCCTAAATACTTTAGTGGTACTCATGAAGAATACAGAGATTCTCTTACATAACCACAGTAATCAAATTAGTAAATTTAACATTAATACTATACAATTCACAGTTGACTCAATGTCGCTTACAGCAAATGTATCCCATCAGTATGGGATCCAGTCTTAGATCAGACATTTGCATTTAGTTGTCCTTTTTAGCCTCCTTTGAGCAGAAACATTTCCACAGCGTTTTTTTTTTCCTTTGTTCTTTATAACATTGGCATGTTTGAAATACACAGGCTCCTCTCTTTTTTTTTTCTTAAAAGCTTTTATTTTGAAATAATTTTAGATTTACAGAGCAGTTATAAAGATACTACAGACAGTTCCTGCATATCCTTTACTTAGCTTCCTTTCATGTTAATATCTAACATCACCATAGCACCTTGGTCAAAACTAAGGAAATAATATCGGTACAATAGTATTAACTATAGACTTTATTCAGATTCACCATCGTTCTACTGATGTCTTTTCTGTTTTAGTATCCAATCTAGGGTACCATATTGTATTTCGTCTCTTCCCTTCTAGCCCCCACTCCATTTTTAAGGGAATGTTTCTCAGTTTGGGTTTGCCTTGTGATTATGTTCAGGTTACACATTCTTGGCTGGAACACTGCATACGTGACATGTTCTTCTGAGAGTATCGCATCTGAAGGCACATCAAGTCCGTCTCTCCCTTTTTGATGATGTTAATTTTGTTCACCCAGTTAAGGTGCTGTCTGACTTCTCCACTGTACTATTAGTTACTTTCCTCCCTTGCAACTAATAATATATGAAGACCATGCAATTATCCTGCTCATTAAAATTTCCCTATAGATTTAACATTCATTGATACTTCTTGCCTGATCCAATCTTTACTAGGATGGGTGCAAAATGCTGGTTTTCCAACTCCAGCATGTCCTCCATATAAACCAGTCAGCCCTTAGCATTTTACTATAATTACTTTATTTACCTATTTTTCTAGGAATGAACCCATAAGTTCCTTCATTTTCTCCCAATGGTTTATAATTCATTACTCTCCTTGATTATTTTGGTGCCCAAAGCTGCCTCCTATGTCCTTGTGACATGCTGTCATCATTTTTTGAACACTACTTTCTGGCACATTCCAAAATATTTCAGACTCATCTTGTCCCAACCTAGCCCAAACCCTGGAATCATGGAATCGGTCATCTCTTGAGAAGCCCTGATTTCGTTCAGTAGAGATTCATGTTACAGACCAAGGCCTGGGTGTTCAGTAAGCACATTCCTGTTTGCATAGCTGTTGTTTACACCTCTGTTTATCACTTATTTAACTCCACCTTTTATCAGAGTGGATTATATATCTGAGTGTTTTGCCCACAAGAGGGGGAGCATGTCCCTATTTGTCATTATTTCCTTTCCTGCCTTAACTTGTAATAGAAGATTCTCTTCTAATACTTGCATTGAATCAAATTCATACAATAGACTTCACGAAAGGATAGGCAGTGCATCCCCTGAGACTGTGTTCAGCTGTCTATTTAAGAAATTTGTCGGCCGGGCATGGTGGCTCA
>CAUYMX010033695.1:0-36726 GCA_963573855.1 Lepilemur septentrionalis | reverse complement strand
GGCCAGGCGTGGTGACTCAGGCCTATAATCCTAGCACTCTGGGAGGCCGAAGCAGGTGAATGGTTTGAGCTCAGGAGTTTGAGACCAGCCTGAGCAAGAGTGAGACCCCGTCTCTACTAAAAATAGAAAGAAATTAGCTGGCCTACTAAAAATATATATAGAAAAAATTAGCCGGGCACGGTGGCATGTGCCTATAGTCCCAGCTACTCAGGAGGCTGAGGCAGGAGGATCGCTTGAGCCCAGGAGTTTGAGGTTGCTGTGAGCTAGGCTGACGCCATGGCACTCTAGCCTGGGCAACAGAGTGAGACTCTGTCTCAAAAGAAAAAAAAAAAAAGATTAATCCCTAAGACCCACGCCAGGACACCATAGAGACTCAAATGTCCTGACCACTGGTCTGTCCCCTCTCTGGTAGGTTTCTTGTGATTGTCCCCATCCCTCTGTCTAATCAACTGTCCCTGCGCACCATCTCTCCGTGTCCAAATCCTACTCATCCCTGCCTCCTCTGGGAGCCGCCTCCCTCCTGCAGACACAGGTGACCCATCCCTCAACACCCACCGCGTTCTCGCTCCACCCTCCCAGTGACCCTTAGAACCGACTTTCTGCTTTCTAATCGTGATGTTCTTGCCCATGTCTAAGCAGCTCCTTTCCCTTGACTATTGTATGCATGTCTCTGGTTCATACCTGCCTGTCTGCACTCTCCAGGGACAACAGGCCATGCTAGAAAGATCATTGTCTTTGGTGTCTGGCAGAACTGAGTTGGTTTTCCCTTTCCTCCTCCTTCCCCGTCCTCTCTTCCTTCCATAAATATTTCTCAAGACCTCTGTGTGCCAGGCCCCATGTGGCACCTTGCCAGACAATACGCAAAACAGACGCAGACTCTGCCCTCATGGGGTGTAGAGGCTGAGGGAGTTCTAATCTCCAGCCCCGTGGCTGTGTGACATGGGAAGGTCATTTAATCTCAAAGAGCCTCAGTTTCCTCATTTACAATACAGTATTGAGTTTTATCCTGATTTTCTCCTAGGCGTGTTGGAAAAATTAAATGAAGTAACTTACAGAAATTATCTAACACTTAACACATGCTCAATAAATATAAAATTCCTGTCCATAGTCCTCAAATATAATAGAGATTCAAGGGTGTTTGTTGAAAGGAAGGAAGGAAGAAAAGGAGGAAAGAATAAGGAAAGTTGATCTGAGAACCATCCCTGGATTCCAGCCCTCACTGTGTCATTTACTTTCCTGTCTGGGTTTAAAAGGAGATGTTAATTGCCACCTGGGGGAATCCACTGCAGATGAAGACACCGCGTCTCAAATTCTGTTCAGGTTATCCCATGTGCAAATCCAGCCGCAGAGCCAGGGCTGGGACCTCTTCCACAGACTAATTACACTTTTTCTTTTAATTCCTCCGGTGGTTTTTAGCATCCCTGAAACTGTTGCCCCAGGCTCCCCACTGAACTCCTGCCCTTCGTATTTATAACCCGCGAGTCCCTCTCCTTCCTGGCTTCCCAGACAGTGCTGCAGACAAAAGGACCATTTATAACGGCTTTTCTGACAGCTGGACATTATTTAATTACAACTTCTGGCAGCCACATAGTGTGCCGGAGGCTATTTAAAGGCCTGGATGGCAGGAGGAGAGATGGGGAAGGAATGCCAGGGTGGGCAGTGGCCAGAGCAGACTGTCGGGGCCCCTACTCTGTGGGGGTGCTCCTCAGAGTCCCCATGGAGGAAGGCAGGGATGAGGTCAGCCCCTCGAGGCCTCTCCTGGGGTGGGGGGCGTTGCAGAACCAGCAGCATCAAACTGAATTGAATTGTCTTTTATACAGATGAGCACCCATGTTTTAGGGTGAGAAACTGAGTCGTGGAGAGGGGAAAGGACTTGTCCAAAGCCACATGGTAGCTGGTGCAATCCTAAGGTGCTCCTTATGTACCCTGAGCCTTCTTGCTGCCCCTGTGAATGAGCAACACCTGCCCTGCTTAGTTTTCCACGTGCCAGCCACACACTGGCTGGTGTCGTCTTGAAGGACCGAGCTGCAACATGTGTCACTGTGGGTGTGAAGGACAATGTGATCACAGATGCCAACATCTGGTCATCTGGCCAAGCCCAGGACAGTCCTTGGTTTTCCATCGAGCTGCTACAGCCAGTCTGCTGAACTTGGGGTGGCTGCAGCCAGAGTAAGGAGAGAGGACTCCCTGAAAATGAAACAGTGGCTAAGGAAGGCAAGTCTGCCATAGCGGGCTGTCCCCTGGAGAGGGAGGAGCACAAAGCTAAGTGTGAATACAAGTAGTAATAACAATAGTCATAGCAACAGCTGCATGAAAGGAAAGCTATTATCATCATCAGTGTTGTTACTATTAGCTTGTCACCCTTATGGCATTTCTATGAAATATGTATTATTTTCATGATTTTACAGATGAGGAAATGGGAGCTCAGACTAATTAACCACACCCTACAGTTCCCCAGGCACTAGTAGGACCTAAATTCAAACCCAACTCTGTCTGATTCCAGAGCTTAGTATCTTCCCTCCATACCAGCAGTTCTCAATCTTAGCTGCACGTTAGAACTCCCCTGTGAACATTTAAAACATACCAAGGTCTCCAATTAAATCAGAATCTCTTAAGGCATAGTCCTAGAATCAGTATTTTTTAACTGAGTCTAGTGTGTAGCCACAGCCAAGAGCACCCTGCAGGACAGATGGGTTGGGCTGGTGAGAGCCCCCACTGGTGTGACAGCTGAAGGTGACAGCTGAATGGGTCACCAGCTGAACTGGTGACCCATTGCCACCTCCACCTCCCCACCACTGCTGACATCATCCCAGATGGCCATGGCAGGCTAATGCTTGGTGGCCAGGGCTACACACTCTTTTCATGACTTCTGTTGACCCCAGTTCTCCCTGTGGCTCTCTTGGTTGCCCTGCTGACATCACCCTCCTGCCTGTTGTCTCAGTTCCTACCATTGTCCCCAGAGATTACCCCCCGGCACACCACCTCTGGCTGGGCTGCTGATCTTAGCATCCCCTAGCGGCAGGCTGACGTTATCCGTGCAAGTTGCATCTGGGATGGAGATTCGAGTGCAGGAAGTTGATCGGGACAGGCTCTGGGGATCAGCCCCTGCAGAAGGGAAAGAGAGGTGTTGGTGGTAAGATCTTCAGTGCTGGAGGGGGTCTGAGAGACAAACCACAGCAACCAGGTTAGCAGTGGGTCGAACTGGCACGGGAGCTGAAGAGAGAGCCTCCATCCCAGGGAGTTGGAAGCACTCTATGGAAGCCCAGCGTGGGGGCGCTGTGGACAGGACTTTCATCTAGCTCACTCTGCAGTATTATTGCAACCCTTCTGCCCACCGAGAACTTCACTCAATTTTCCTCAGGGGCTCAGCTAAAAACAACTTGAGGGCCATGGCAGACCAGCACTCCCGGTCGGCCTTCAGCAAGAGTCTTCGCATGCACCTGGCATGTCCCCTCTCTCCGTCCCAGGTGGAGCTCTGGGGGCTCCAGGAGCAGCTTTCTCCCCTTCATCCTTCCTCACGTTACCAGCGCTGGGCGCCAACCATCAGTTCAGCTCGTGTCAACCTCAGCAGCCAAGAGGGGAGATTCCTGCCCTTGAGGAGTTCACAGGGAAGTCAGGGAGATAAAAACAGAGCTTGCAATGCAATTGCAATGTTGCCATTAAAATAGCATGCCTACTGACGCTGTTGCTCAGGGGAGGAAGGGATGCTTTCTAGCGGGAGGCAGGTCAGGGGAGAGGCTGCCCCATAAGGAAGGCTTAAGAAAGATGTTGAAATTCTGGAACAGGGTTTTGAAGACTGAGCTCAAGTTTGCCAGGCAGATGTGGTGGGGGAAGCCTTCCAAGCAGAGGTGCGTGCAAAGTCCGGGCTCCCAAGCTTGCAGGACGTTAGCAAGTGTGTACTTGGTTAGCATTGTTTAGGTGACAGGGCAGAGGGGGCCCAAGAGAGGAGGCTGGAAAGGTAGGTGAGGGCAGAAAATGGAAGTCTCCAGAACCAAGCAAAGGAACTTGGATCTTGCCCCGAAGGCCATGGCTCCCCATGAAGAGCTTCCGGCATGGGCCGTCACATGTTTTAAATGCATGCCATAACAAAGAGGATTCTCTGTCCTGTTCTTCCCTGATCTATCTTCCACTTCCTGGCCCTACCATAAACTCACAAAAACAAACCTCTCTTCTGTCCTCTGCTGCTCTGAGTTCTCTTTGTCCATCCCCAGTTGGATATAAATAAATAAATAAGCCCCCGCTTGCTGTCTCATTCTCTCCCAACTCCTCACATTGATGGATGTTGGGGCTTCCTCACAGCCATGGAGACTGCCTCGCTGAGGGTGCTGGGAAATCATCTACTAGCTCTCTTCCCCCTCGGGCCCACTTTAAGGAGGAAGGCTCTGATGATGTCTGCAGGGGAAATGACTTGCCCAAATGCACAGAGACCATCAAGAACATGGATGGGACTTGTCCAGTTTTTCTTTTCCATATATCAGGTCATTATGTTCCTGTCCAGGAAGAAAAGTCAGCCCTTAACAAAACTGTGTAGTTGGGGATATTCTCTTCCAAGCCCCTCCCCCAAAACGTCTTCAGACTGTGCCCCCTCCTCCTTGCCGTGGTCCTTTCCCATACCCCGCAGCACACAGAGTCTTCCGGTTAACCACGATCCGTCCTCAACCTCACTCTGCTCTCTCTGAGAAGCCCTTTTGCTTCTCTTTCTGACCTTTTGTTCCATCAAAATCGCACCATCTCGTGTCACGTTGCCTCTGTTGTATTAGTGTGTTCCAAGGAAAAGTAAAAACTGCACTCGGCTCAGAACTGGTAGATAATGTTCCAACCCTACCACTTGCTCTGACCTTGTGCAAACACTAATTTCCTCATGTGTGGCTAAGGCTCATTTTAAACTCTCGTTAATGTCCCTTTCATTTCTGATATTCTAGGATCCTAATTCATCCAGTGATATTCCAGAGTTAGCTCTTTCAGGCTTAAAACAGCCCATGATGCACATCTCTTCCCAACCCCCATTCTGTGTTAGTGGCTTGAAGTCAGCCGTGGTGGGAATATTGACATCTTGGAAATGGGCAAATGCTACCAAACCAGCATTGTACTGGTCTACTGGCCCCCCACTGAATCTGTCCCTTTATATTAATATCTTGATTAAAAGCAAGGGTCTGTAGTCTCACAAAGACTCTTGAAAGCAAATGATGGCTCAATCCAAAATAAAACAGTATTTCTGGTATGGTACGCACAGTGTGAAATCACATGGGTTTTCATTTCCCACTCTGTGTCTCTGGTTCAAGTTCTTCTCTCCATCTGCAGTTCTGTGCCCCAGTCACCCACCTTTGCATCTCCAAATTCTACTTCCAAAATTTTACAAATAAACTTATAAAATCTTCACCAGTTCCTTAGTCAAGATTCAGTTTTCCCTCCTCTGACTCACAGAATAACCACACACACACATTTCTTTCCCCACCTGGAAAGTAGGTTTCCATAAGGCACATCTTTCCCACTGCCTCCCCCAATTGGGCTAACACAATATCCTGCAAACAATGGGTGTTCAATTAATATCTGGGGCAATGAGAAGCTCAGCAGCTGGCAGATGCGCAGAAGGAAGATGGTTTCTTTTTATTCTGAACTATTTTTGTTGGAAATGTAGCACAAGCTTAGGATAATGAATTTACATAATGAAAATGGTATGTAAAGAAAGGCAACCCTCCTCTTTCCTCGTTTCTTATTCCCTCATCACCTCTTACAACCCAGGGTAAACAGTGTTACCAGTTTTATGTGTCTCCTTCCAGAAATAGCCTAAGCATATAAAAGCATCTGTGTCTGTGAATGGACCTTTTTAAGTGGCACAAATGGGAGCACACTGCTCTGTAGTTTTTTTCTTAATATGTCTCAAAGTGAGTTCCATCAACACAGCTAGACCAGCCTCAGTCTTTCTCAAGGCTGCTAGTCCATCATTTGGGTGGATCATATTTTTGGTGATCAGTCCCCTACTGATGGAAATTTAAGTTGCTTCCTGTCTTGGATATTGCCAAAAATGCTGCAATTACTATCCTTGTGCACATATATCTTTGCCCACGTGTACAAGCCTGTCTGTGAAAAACATGCCTTAAAAAAGGAATGGCTGGACCAAAGAGTATGTTTTTAATTTTGACAGATATTGCTGCATTTTCTTTCAAACGCACAGAGACCTGAATGCCATTCTCTCTCCAGCAATCTTTATCCACCTCTTCATTCTTACCCATGGCTCACTTCCACCCTTTCTGGCATTGGAAGCCACTGTCATTATTTTAACAGTCATTCCAGAAACACCCAGAAAGTGACAGAACTGACCAGCTTTGTGCTGCCACAAAATGGACTTGGACAAATCACTCATCCTTCAGACGAGCAGGTGTCCTGGCCCCGGTGGGCGGACCTCTTGACATTATTTCTTTAAGCACATCCAGTGCAATCTCTGAGCTGCTTCTCATCATTTCCTGCAGATCAATAGCCAAGATAGAGAAGAGACCCAGGGCACATTTATCACTCACCTTAGCCACTCCCTCCTGGGCAAGGGGGAAAGAGACCAAAGGGTGCAAGCAATGCTTCCCTAGCTGGCTGTGGCAGGCCAGGCATGGGCTCCCTCTGTCTCTGATGTCTCTGATTTTTTTTTGTCCACAGAGAGCACATCTTTATTTTCTAAGGTAGATTTTCAGTTTAGTTCTGGATGTCACACTACAAGAGGCACAGGAAAACTGAAGATTAGGATGGCATTTGGGGCTCTCCAGATGATATTAAGCCAGAAACCCAGGAGTTCCTGAATCCTGCCTTGCTCATATCCACTCTGCATGGTGGAATTTCAAACTAGGCAGTTATTCCCAAAGAAGACTGGCATGATAAACAAGGAACATTCTTTTCATGACCAGGCGAGTCCTCAATGCCCTTGACATAGTTACACTGGAGGGCACACACATACCTGTACACACACATGCACACACACACTCACATGCTGATAGCTGGAGTGGGGCTCCTGGCTTCTGACTCCAAGATGGGTGGTCAAAAAAGTAGGGTTGACCTGGCTACAGACACAGAAGGGGCAGAGCATAGAAAGCCTAGTTGAGCCTGCCCTGAGGACTCCCGCCCTGCCTGACCTCCTTACTTCATAGTGACCAGACAGCAAAGGGGATGTCACACATATGTAGTGAACTCTTCACCCCCAGAGGCCCTACCCAGTAGTAAAACATGGCCCAAGGAGGCTCCTGGATCCGAAAGTGGCAACTGCCCTCTCTTAGGGGTGACTTAGGAAGGGAATGAGCAGATGGAGGAGACGTTGGAATGGGTGGACCCCCTCCTCAATAGCCAGCATGGTGACAGGCTGTGACAATGTGTCTTCTGGTGCATGTGCCCCTGGTCTTATTAGACTCACTTGTCTTTGCACCCCCAGTGTCAAGTGTGAAAGAGCCCATCAAGGGCTTGACCTGGAGAAAAGAATTCTGAGAGGGGGCAAGATTACTTTCTTTTTGCTGAAAGGCATTAAGGAGAACAGCAGTGGATGTGTTCTGTGTGTTTCAAAAGATAATCTTGATCCAGTGGGTGGAAGCTATAGAGAGACAGGTGCCAATTCAATCTAAGAAATGCTTGCAACAGATAATTTCAAATAAGGACTAGTCTGCTTGGAGAAGTTGTAATTTCCCCATCACCGAAAGCAATCAAATATAGACAGAAATGTTCTAGCAGGGTTTCAAGGCTTAGAGGCTTTGAACTGGGTGGAGTTTAAGATTTCACAACCCCTGGGAATTAAAGACTCTGTGATGCATCCCTTTCGTGCCTAAGAAAACTGGGTTTGATTCCATCCAACACCCTATTCCTTCAGCACCTCCTCGAGTCTGCGTGAGTCCGAGGCCTGTCTGCAGCAGCCAGAGGAACGTGAACCCCGCTAAAGAGCTGGTCTCCCCACCAGGAAGATCCATTCTCCAAGTAGAGAACTGGAACCTCTTTTTTTTTTTCCCCTTTCCTCCCTTTGGCAAAGTGGAACCCTGGTTGAGCCATTAGGCCGCCTGCTTGTCTAGAAGCTTGCTCCTGTCTAGCACCGGCAGGGAGGCAGCTGTGCACATCGGTGAGATCCCAAATAAATATTTTATCTCCAGCGTCGGCAGAGGTGGAGAAATGGGCCTTTCAGAGATGAGCGGGCTGTGGTGCTTCCGATTGGCGGCCCTGTCTGTTTAGAGGAGAAGGGGGACTTGTCATTCACTCGGGTCATCAATCTTGAAGGCTGAACCACTCCGAAACCCAGGTCCCCTAGAGTCAGAGCTTGACAAATGGCAAAATAAACACAGCACGCGCAGATGAATGAGGGGGGGCCCTGGCTATTAGAAAGCCGTCTTCCTGCAAGTGCCCCGCGCGCCCCCTCCCCCAGCCGCGTTTGCCGGGGAGGCCCCCGGTGGGCGCAGACAGGCACCTGCCCTAGTTGGCGGCCAGACCCCTTGACCCCTGTCAGCGACTGTCCTCCGGGAGTCATGAGATCCTCAAAATTAAAACCGGATAATCAAACAGCAAAGACGAAGGCTCATGCCAAGGGCTAGTTATTCACTGGCCAGGCCCCTGGAGCGCCAATGGAAAAAAGACGAAGAGTGGATGCCGGCTGCCGTGACGGACCGAGCCCGGTCAATTTGTTCAGTGAGGGAGGACAATGGGAAAATTAATGAAATGTGCTTCTGCTATGACTTCCAACTCCATGTGGTTTTAGCTTCCGCCTTGATTTTGGCCTCATAAAATGGGCAAACGAGTACCTCCGGAGCAGGGACTTCTCAAAACACATGCACGAGTCACACCAGGGAGTCCGGCCCAGCAGGCGCTCGTGTGCTCGAGACAGACGCCTCCCCTCAGCACACGACCCCTGATACACAGAAACCGCTGCTCCCTGCTCTGGACAGGAGCTGTCACTGGACCTGCGCCACCGCGGAAATGCTTTTCCTCATGGAACGAAGCTGCGCCCCCAGGTCCACGCAGGTTCCAGCCGGAGCAGGAAGGAGCACTTGCTTCTCCTCGAGTATCCTGGGATTTCCACCAGTTCTCAAAAGACGCTCAGCCTCAGTGTCATGGCGACAAAATGTGACCAGGATTCTTCTTTCTCTCTCATCTGCTTCCTCTGTCTGCTCTCTGATTCCTTTAGTCTCTCTCCCTCCCTCTCTTTCTCTCTCTCTCTCTCAAAAAAATCCGAGGACCCACAAATGAAAGTGCAGCTGGCTATCTGCATTCATGGGTTCTGCAACCTCGTATTCACCTAACCACAGGTCACAAATATTCAAAAATAATAAAACCTAAAGATAACAATTCAATAAAAAATATAAAATATAGTGCAACAACTATCTTCATTTTCACTGCATTAGGTGTTATCAATAATCTCGGGATGAGTTAAGGCACACGGGAGGATATGCATAGGTGACATGATAATGTGACTCCATTTCATATCAGGGATTGGGGCATCTGCAGGTTTTGGTGTCCACGGCGTGTTTGGGAGCAATCCTCTGTGGAATTAGCGGGACGGCTGTACTGGGCAGCTGTCAGATCTTCTAGTCCAGGTGAATCCTGTTTCAGTCGATCCCCAGAGACAGTCAGTGACTTGCCTGAAGTCACAGAGTAAATCAGGGCAGCTAAGGGGAAGGCTGGGACTCCACACCAGGTCCCCACAGGGTGGTCTGACTTGTTCTTCCCCGGCATGGGGAGAATGCCCGGGGTGCACATCTGAAGACCGTGGTCAGATGGTCAGTCCCCCGGACGGTCAAGGAGGGTCTCTGGACGAGCTGTAGCCTGGTGGGGAAACCAAGCTGCATGTCCTCATCACAAGACACACAGGAGAGGGAGAAAGAGCAGCGTGGAGAGAGGGGTCAGAGGAGAGGAAGAGACTCTCTGGAACCTGTTTGATCTGCATACCCCGGGAACATTAAAAGATGTCATTTTGAGGAGTAGAGTGGGGCCTAATGTGATTTCAGTGACAGAACTAAATTAAAATTTCAAAGAGAAACGTGTTTGGCATTCTCAGGGCAGATGGACCTAGTTAAGGACCAGCGCCGTTGCTCTCTCTCCCAGAGTCCTGAGAAGACCCTGGAGTGTCTGCCCTCAGATTCACGATGGCTTATGTGGGTGCATGAGCCCCAGGGGTACCTGAGAAAGAGGAGGACCCCCCCAATGCCCGACCCCTCCAGTGAATCCTGGTCGGAGCCAGATGGCCCCTGCGGAGGTGGGAACAGGAAGGCATCGCCCCAGCCAGCGGCCACCAGCCGGCCCAGCTTCAAGCTCCCAGAGCTGCACTCCTCTTTCCCGCAAGATGGGCACTGCCAGCCACCACACACAGAACCGCCTTCCTCATGCCCGCGCCCAGACTGTCCCTGCATCTTCTCTTCTGCTAGATTCTCTCGGCGCTGCTCCCCTAGCCTCCTCGCTGCGCTGCATGGTTTCACCTCTTCGATTCTCTCCTCCTGGCTAGCTCCCTTTCTTTAGTCTTCCCGCCTCCACTTTAGCCGCTCAGCCAGGTGTCTACTGAGTGTGCCGTCCAGGTGCCAAGTCTTCAGCCGGAGCCTGAGACCCAAGCAGGTCTGGGACTGGGTCGGAGAGTAAGGGCTGCGGGAACAAGATCCAGGCAGGACTCACTCTCAGGCTCCTGCAAGCTCGGGGACGGTGCCTGGGAGTGAGGGCCTCCTGAAATGATGTCCCCTAGGCCCCTAGCCTGCCACACCTTAGCCCTGGCCCTAAAACCAGGTGAATAAGATGGAGTGGTCTGTGCCTCTGTAGAGCTTACCTGCTAGGGAGAGAGAGACCAGAGGGCCACATGTGGCCTTGAGGCCGTGGGTTCCCCACCACTGCGCTGAGACTCCAGTGAGCAAACCCAGAGAACAACTGGGGCTGGAAGGAACAGAAGGGCGGAGATAGTATGAAGACGGGGTGTGGCACGAGATGATGTCGGGGAGGGGAGATGAGTTCAGGCAAGGCTTTGTTGGCCAAGAAATGAAACAGCGAGTCCAGCCAGGCGCTGTCAGAGCAGGGCTGGCGGGGAACAGTGGTGGCCTGGGCCAGAGTGGCAGCGTGGAGGGAGAGAGGTGGGCAGCTGGAAGGGATAGACAGGGGATAAAATTGACTGTATCCATGCTGCAATGGGGCCAGGCTGGGGGCATTTAAGAAAGCTTGTTGATTGATCGATGGTTACTCATTGGTGCTAATGGCTTTAATCAGGGAGAAAGATCTCAATAAAAACAAATGATTAGTCTTTATAATAGAGGTGTCAATGGGCCATTAATGAATGAATTTGCTAATTCCTCTTCCCCGTTGAGGCATTCAGTCTTGGGTGAGAACACTGAGGACCTTAACCCAGAGTCAGAGCTCCTGCTCTGGGGGCTGTGTCGCATTTCACCTGACACGGAGAGCCCGGGAAATGCTCCCCAGGGGACAGCATGGTGCCCCCTGATCTCTAGAGAACCCTGCTCATCACCCTCAGTCCCACAGAGGCCAAGAGGCTTCTGGCATGGGACAGAAGGACCTCCCTGGGAACAAGCTTGCCCATAGTGCCTTATCTCACACTTTGCCTGAGGCGGCAGGTATGGCCTCCCTCTTGCCTGGAGCAACCCGTAGCTGCTCTCAGCCCCAGCCCCCTCACAGCTCCAGTTCCTGACCCGCAGCTAGACTCACGAGCCCATTCTGCACATGCAGGTTCACGATTCCTTCCGTGTCCATGGCTTTGGACCTAACTTAGGGCACTGACTCCTGCTTCTCTCCTCGTTGCTCCTGTCACACTCTAAAAGCAGAAAAGAAGATCCAGGCAGCCTTCCTCCTGGCCTCTGCTTACCCACCTGTCCCCAGAGATAGTCCAGCCCAAAGGTCATAGGAAGAACAGAGACTTTTTGTCCCATCTAATGGACATATGGACATTTCATAGCTTTGGCCTTACCAAGACTAGGATTTTAATTCTTTTTTTTTTTTTTTTTGGAGACAGAGTCTCACTCTGTTGCCCAGAGCTAGAGTGCCGTGGCGTCAGCCTAGCTCATAGCAACCTCAAACTCCCGGGCTTAAGCAAACCTTCTGCCTCAGCCTCCCGAGTAGCTGGGACTACAGGCATGCACCACCAAGCCTGGCTAATTTTTTCTATATATTTTTAGTTGTCCAGCTGATTTCTTTCTATTTTCAGTAGAGACGGGATCTCCCTCTTGCTCGGGCTCCTTTGGAACCCCTGACCTTGAGCGATCCGCCTGCCTCAGCCTCCCAGAGTGTTAGGATTACAGGCGTGAGCCACAGCGCCTGGCCAGAATCTCTTTTCTTGATGTTAGTACCAAATGTGTTTTTGATCACTCTAAAGGGTATTCAGTTTCATTACAGATGGAAAATTCTTTTATTATTCTTATTCAGACAGTTTTGGGCTTGAAGTTTAGTAATCATTCCTGCTTTGTTTCCAACCTTAAATTTTAAAATCAATCTTTTTACTCTGGTTTACTTTCAGTGTCCCTTTGGCCAAGCAGATTTAACTTTGGGGTTACTATGAACTGGATTTAAACAGATTTATCTTCAAATATATTTGTAGGTTGTGTGCCCTGACTGATGAAGCATCTTGGTATATTGAGATGCAAATCTCCCCATCCCCTCAAAATCTGCTCTCTGAGTTATGGGGATAAGTTTATTTACTAAAGGGAAATATTATTTGTTTAATAATATAGACTATAGTATGTAAGGGGAAAAAGAAAGCAGACTGGTGATCAGGGTCTTTGGGGGGGTGGTGGGAGTATTCAATTTTAAACAGTAGTGGGTAAATTACACTTTAATAAAGAAAAAAAAAAGAAAAAAAAACCAGTGCAACAAGGTACATGGAAAAATATTCTTTCTCCAGAAGCACCAGGGAAAAGGTGTTACAAAAATGGATATAGCAACACATTTTCTAACAGGACTGTTGCTGGTTTTTATTGCATGCTTTGTCTTGAAATGTTTTATCTCCTTTGGCTAAGTCTTCATAGTGGCTTCAGTACGTCCCTTCCCTGTGACTGCTTCCCACTTTTCACTAGCCCTGTAGCCGCACAGAGGTTTTTGCAGGCCCAGTGAAGCACGGGGTTTATGCTGTTCACTCCATCTGCAGAGAGCGGCTGGTCTGCGGGTGAATGCACAGGCGCTCTGGTCTTGGCGCGAGGCAAGGTGCCCTCCAAAAGTGCTGAGTGGAGAAACGCTCCCTAGGCCCCGGAGGGAATTCCAGCTACATCTGGCCCATCGTATTCCCTCCGGCGGTGAACCGCCTTGCTGGAGGGAGTATGTGACCGCGAGCGGCTCCGGGAGCCCCTCAGAGACCGGTAACAACGGCCGGCGGCGCAGGGGCAGCAGCTGTGCACGGGAGAGGAGCTAATGCCCCGATGCAGGGCAGCCCAGGCTCCCCCACCACCTGGGCCCTGGTTTTATTCAGAGCTACGCAGCTGTTTGTGAAGAGCATTGTAAACATAGACTGGGGCGAGACATCCTCCTTATTGTGAACAAAGCAAGAATTCCCTCACCTGGGCTTTAGAGAAGCCTGCTCTCCAAACCGCCCCAGACTCATGCAAGCAACTACCTGCATAGACGTCGGGGTGACGAAGTAAGGCTCTTCTTCTAACCCTACAGATAGTCTGAGTGAACAGTCGGTAAATAAAATATTAAGCCAAATTTTTTGCTAAATCCAGTCTGCCCTGGTTTTATTAATTTCTTTATTTGAAAAAAAAAAATGCTCTCCAGAAGCAGTAATCCCTCAGACTAGAAAATTGCCAGATGTGATTAAAGAGGTTGGCTAGCTTCTAGGGATTTTCCACTTGTGGTTTCTTCCTTTTATGTAATAGCAAACAGATACTACTCTTCGTTTGAGATCGTTTAGCTGATAATGATATCAACCGATGCAGAAAAGTTACGGAGCGTTCAGGCACTTATATGTGAACTCAGATGGCAGTTCTGCTTCTCTGTTTATCCCTTTCTTTTGTGGGTGAAGAGCTGTCTCTCTCTTAAACCCAAACATGAAGTCGGGTGCAACATCTGCAGTTTCCAAAGATACATCTTTTTATTACAGAAAACTCACTGTTTATGTGACACCACATTAACTTTCAATTCAAATATAAACAACCGAGTTTTCTAGTGAAATTACTTGGATAATTCAATGGATTGTAAAAAGGGACCCGCATGCCTTCTTGTGTTCTAGAAGGTGTCTGTGAGCAGGCTAGTTGTGACATGAATGTCATTCAGGAGAAGGCTCCTGCAAGCAAATGCCTCTCACATTGGTACAGAGGGTGCTTCAGAGCATGTCCCCTAAAATGTAAATGCTAGAATAGGCAGTGACATTCATCTGCTTTCTTTGCCCCAACTATTTCACATGGTCAATATAACTTTCCTTTCTCGAAACGTCTGTAGTGTTTATTGCTTACATAAAACCACGGAACTTTTTGGCTAACGGGTCCTGTTACTATAACCACGTCATTATCCCAACTGGACTGCATGAGTGAGGATAGCTTCTTAGGCTTTTTCTTTTCTTCTTTTGAAATAACTCCCCAAAGGCTAGTATATGCTCTTACAAATAATATAGGTAATAAAAATAGGAACTGCTTGATTATTTTTGAAAGTGACTATATTTATTTATTTGTGGATCTCAACATGCTTTGCTCACATTCTCTATCAAGGTAATTAACATATGTGGTCTATTTAATGACTTCCCGCACACTGCAACCCCTATGCCGGAGCAGGCACCCTGAGAAGACTGAGTGGCTCTTGGAATTCCCCATCCTTCCACGCCATTGCCCTTGGGGTTTTCCAGTCCTTTCCTCTCAGCCTTGACCAGCGCACTTGCATCATGTTCTGGACTGTCAGGTTCCAAACTTGTTTCTCCAGGCTAGTCTGGGGGTTGGGGAAGAGGGAGGAAGGAGAGGGGACACACTTCTCTCCCCCTTTCTGTGTTGCTGTTCCCAGCAGGCAGCACCCCCCAGCTCCATCTTTTCAGAGGACTCAGTCCTTTCCATCCTTCCATCCCAGTTCCCTACGTCCTCCTGTCCTCCTCACCTTTGGGGCACCGCCCCATCCCTCCCCAAGGCAAGAGTTCAATGGCTAAAGCTGGGAGGAATTCACCAACACAAATCTTCCTTTTGAAATGGAGGTGAAGTTTTTGTCATTCCTTTTAAGTTGTGGGACGGATCCTTTTTCTTTGAATTAGTCTTTCCTGGATTTTGAAAATTAGAAAGAAAAAGAGGGAGTAGGAGAGAATTATTTCAGGTACTATCTCTAAGGGACAGTGTGTATCATCTGCTTTTGGATTGATTGGAAAGTAAGACTCAGGGAAAATAGCAAACATAGACCAATTGCAGGGGAAGACCTGGCCCTCCTGTCCTCAGCGAATCCACTAGGCTTTGGAAACGTCCTGCCTTGTCTCCTCCAAAAAATCCCTTTTTCCGGTGTTTTTAATTTCTCTCTCTAGCCTACTGTCTCTTAGCATATTAAACACAATGTTCTTGCAATATCTCTCAATGCCAGTGAATTAACTAAAAACATAACATCCCCTTTACACCCACAAACTCTTCCATGTTCCGGCAGCTCCTTTTCACCACCACCCAGCTCTTCCTTCTTAGCCAAGCTTCCTGAGAAAACAATCTTTATGTCCTTGCCTCACATTTTCTCCTCAACCCATCGCAATTTATTCATTAAACCATATTTATGGATTGCTTCATATTTGCTAGGACTAAAGTGAAGATCATGCAAATAGAATCTCACTCCATAAAATGAGTTTTCACGAAGATGCCAATAAACCTCATTGCCAAATCCAGTGGACGTTTCTCCTTGCTTACCTTATTTGCATTTAAAGGCTTTGACAGAGGTTCAGTGACTATCTGCCTGGCATTATGTGGTGGGGACACAAAGAAATGCAATGTTGACTTGAGTGAGGATGCTTGTATTTCAGAAGAGACTGAGACATGAGCCCGTGTCTTATCATTGTGTCGTAAGTGTATAATGTGGCAAATAGTTAAAAGCATGATTTCTAGAACAACACTGCCTGGCTGAAAAGCCCTGAACCACCACTTGGGCAATGGACTGAGCCTCCCCAGGGCTCAGTTTCTTCTCTTGTACAATGGAGATAAGAATCACACCTACCTTATCTGGATTTTGTGGGGACTACATGAACTGATGCAAGTAAGCCCAGTGCTTGATACCGGGTGAACACTTGGTAAATATTTGCTGTAATAGTTATGGTTCCACTCCTTGAGAGAGTTTTACACAAAGTGCCATGGGAGAAAAAGTGGAGGGTATTGGGCCTGGCTGGGAGAAATTAGGGAAGGCTTCCTGGAGGAAGTAATAGGTAAACCATATCTTGAAGATTGAGTTATTGGAAGTGAGGTGAAGAAAAACAGGGACTACAGAAATATTTGTCATGCGCCTGTAGTCCCAGCTACCTGGGACGCTGAGGCAAGAGGGTAGCTTGAGCTAGGGAGTTTGAGGTTGCAGTGATCATACTACTGCACTCTAGCCTGGGCAATAGAGTGGGACCCTGTAACCCACCTCAAAAAAAAAAAAAAAAAAGAAACACAGAGGCTTACAGGAGAGACCAACAAGGAATTCAGCAGTTGGAAGACAGCATTAGAGCTAGCATGAGATCATCTCTGAAGACAGGTAGAATAGGCTGTGGTAGGGATGGGTGAGGCACGGCACTTGGATAGAGAGGGCAACATGTTTAAGGGCCAACCTCACGGGTGGGTGCGCACGTGTGGCAAGACGGAAAGCCAAGGAGGTGAGGGGGTCAGATATCACAGGAACTCGAATGCTCAGATACTGAAATGTTACTCTTAACTCTCAGGTAAGGGAACCTGAAGAATTCTAAACTTTAGAGTGATCTGATCAGATTTGTGGTGTTCTGGATGAGTTAGGCCCGGGGCCAGAGGAGTCAGCAGAGTCCACAGAGGTCACAGGGTGAGTTGGAGGTCGCTGGGCAGCCCTGGAGCAGGCAATGGGAGGGGCATTCCTGTATGAGACAAGGTGGAAATGTTGCCCTGCACCCACCCCCGAGCTCTACGCTATTGTCCCTCAAAGACCGTCTCCTTCCTTTTTTCCATTTTCCACTCCCTGGAATCTAAAATAGTGTCATACGGCTGTTAAATTCTGTGATAACCTAAGTATACTATGAATTAAATGGGTTTTTATGGGTAAGGGTAGGAGCACAAAGGGTTACTAACCAGCAAGTATAATATTGTTTTTATATTATTCTGAGGTTAGTCAGTTTACAAGTGATTTGGATTTCCTCACAATTTATTGAACAAAAAAGAAAATCTAAGATATAAAAAATGATTTTCTACAGACATGAATAATGAACTGGATTAAGAGAATTGGATTCTAGCTTTGCAACTACCTTGAACAAGACACTTAATTCATTTGCACTTTGATGCCCTTATCTTTAAAATGAAGGTCTTGGAGCATCTTTGCAGTCCCTCCTAGCCCTATCATGGATTTAAGGCTCTTTGTTCACTGGAGTCCTACTAATATAATTTGGTAGAAATAAAAAATTTAGTAGTATAAACCATTTATAATTCTTTTTTTTTGCCAGTCAAATTTAGCAGTGGGTGGTTATATACCAACTTTAATGACACTAATGTTAATAAGTTCTGATAAACCACTACCATCCGGACCAGCCTAAAACATTTATAATCTTTAAATTTTTTTTAGAGACAGAGTCTCGCTCCATCTCCCAGGCTAGAGTGCAGTGGTGTGATCATAGCTCATTACGGCCTCAAACTCCTGGGCTCAAGTGATCTTCCTGACCCAGCCTCCTGAGTGGCTGGGACTACGGGCACATGCCACCACACCTGGCTAGTTTTTTAATTTTTTGTAGAGACTTGGGTCCCACTACATTGCCCAGGCTGGTCTTGAACTCCTGGTCTTAAACAATTCTCCTGCATCGGCTCCCCAAAATACTGGGATTATAGGCATGAGCCAGTATGCCTGGCCTGAATATAATTTGGATCCATCTACTTCTGTGGTGTGCACCCTCAGCACAAATTTGTTAAATGAACAAATGATCAAATAATATTTGCTTTTCCCAGCACATTTACTCCCTGCTTGGTATTCCAATCACATTCTTCCATAACTTTGTAATTTTTCCATTAGATAAATTGAAAAAAATCCACAAGGCTTTTAAAATAATCTTATGGTCTTAAGGGCAGTTGTTAAAAAATCCATTTAAAATACAAAGATAAAGACTGAATGAAAGTCTCATTATTCGAACTCTGTACATTACTTAATTAAATTGAAAGTGGTAAATGAAAGGGAAGATGATTAACATCCAAACTGGGGGCTTATTACCGCTCTCTGATGTTTCTGCTCATTTTTTGAGTCCTCTTGTAAAAGAAGCTGCATGGCACACTCAGTTTCAGTTTTATACAAAAACAGCTTTCCTCCAAATTATGCTTGTGCTGTATTGGTAATGGTTTCTATTTCTGTAGTCTATTTTTTTCTCACTTCATGTTTAAAAATGAAGAAAATGATAAGATTTAATTGTTCCCTGAAAACAGAAGAGAGTGAAAGCTATTAAACAGATATTTAGTAAGTACCTACTACGTCCAAGAATTGTGCGAGGTTTTGAAAATGTGGCAGATAAGAGAATGAACTGAGAATAAATTTGCAGATGTTCAAAGATCCTATGGAAATTGCTGAAATTAGAAAACTCACTGTGACCTCAGAACAACTGAGACAGAGGAAAATGACTATTAACATGAATCTGTGTAAACGGAGAGGGAAAAAAAGATATTTTTCAGGACAGCTGCATTTAAGTAATCAAAATAATTATAAAGCTAAAGCATCAGAACCAAAAAAAGATCTGGGCAACATTATCCTTGGTAATCCCATCCCCCTTCCAGATATGGTGTATTCTTCTGGCAGCTATCAATGGACTGCCTTGTTAAAGGAAAAAACAAAAAAGAAAAGAAAAGAAAAAACAAAAGGGGGTATATAATCCATAAATATGCATTTAATGGGTAAGGCGTGGTGATTTACACACCTGCAATCCTAGCACTCTGGGAGGCTGAGGCAGGAAAATCGCTTGAGGTCAGGAGTTTGAGACCAGCCTGAGCAAGAGTGAGACCCTGTCTCTACTAAAAATAGAAAAAAATTAGCTGGACAACTAAAAATTGAAAAAATTAGCCGGGCATGGTGGCGCATGCCTGTAGTCCCAGCTACTTAGGTGGCTGAGGCAGAAGGATCGCTTGAGCCCAGGAGTTTGAGGTTGCTGTGAGCTAGGCTGAAGCTCCGGCACTCTAGCCCAGGCAACAGAATAGGACTGCCCAAAAAAAAAAAAAAAAATCAATTTTATTCATTACATTAATACGGCTGTCATTAAACCCTGAAAGGAACTGGCAAACTCTTCGGCTTTATGGGAAAACTTCATATATGAAATTTTACATGGAAAGGTGTTCACAGAAACTTCTGATCATTTATGCTTGTTGCCATTATTTTATTATAAATAAAAATGAATACTCAAATACTCAATACCCAGGTATTGGGTCTACACACAAATTTGAAATTAGCAGAAGTCTATATATTGCAATCTGGTAAGAAAAATAAAAACACTTGCTTAGCTTTGCTTAGAAAGTTGAATGTTGGGTACATTCATTGTTTTTGTCTTCCTGGGACCCTTTGCCCTTTTTTAAATGGTAAAAGCAGCCCCAGTCTCATCTCTACCTCTATTAGTCATCTCAAATATTATGATTTTGGAGGCCTGCCAAGGACAGTACGTTTGATGTATGACCACAAGGATAAGAATGAGATTTAGGCAAAGACAACTATAAAACTCCATGCTTCTGGCCATGGTGATTGGTCCAAGAATTGTCATGTGACCTGAACAGAGCCAATCAGATCCTTCTCTGTGATTTTTTTCATACCGAAGCGAGAGGATAGAGTCCTCTCTTTTATTTTGGACTGCCAGCTCTGAGGCTGTGCCCTGAGGAAATACCAGTAGCCACACCTCTGGTCATATGGAAAAACTTGAGATGATAGTCTACCTGGAGAGAAAAAAAAGTGAGAGGCAGAGACACATTGCACCCAGATTCCAGAAAGAGTTTACATTTAAAATGCATATAGAGCTATCATTTATTTCAATGTTTAATATTAGTAGTGTTTTGGGTCTTTATTTAGAAGTTTGGGGATGTTTTTGTGACCAGAAACATGCTATAGGAACTTAACTTTGGTTATATCAATTAGCTTATGATAAAATTAGTTTTATTACTTGTCTTTTTGCTTAAAATCAGTTTCCAAGAACCCATCAACCCCATTAAGTGAGAACGTACTATGCAAAGAATGATGCAAGGAATGAAATTACACAGGAAAAGAAAGTTACTTTCAGGTAGTTAGAGTAATTCAAAATATGTTACAAGGTGAACTTCAGGGGCACTGGGCACAGATGCTGTCTGTAGGACTCTGGCACAGTCCTTTAGGGCACCTGCTGGGCCAAGCTTTGCCCCTTGGCTTGTTCTTGAAGAGTCCTCTGGCACAGGCAGACACAGCTGGCTTGGTGGAGGGTGGGTGTTCAGAGGGCTTTGACAGTGCCTATTTACCAACCATTGCGGAAATAGTTCAACATTTCCAACCAGTGTGGGTTACCAGTGCATACCAGCTGAACATTAGCCCTGGTTTGAGAAAAAAATGAGATGGAATTGGGGCTGGCCTTTGTGGAAATGAGAGTGTAGACTGTGTGATATAAGTTGCACAAGGCAATAAAAACTGTCCAATTGCTTGAACTCAAATTGTTTTTACAGTGGTGGCTCTGATCACCTTGGATGACATCCTAAATTGATCATAACCAGGTTTCATTTCTTTCCCACAATCCCGTTGTCCTTTCCTCTAAGTGCCAAAAGATAATAAAGGGTATATATAGACATATAATTTGTCCATGTCCAGAGTTAACTAAAATAAGCTCTCAATTTTGTAAAGAAACATAGAGCAAATATTCTGGGTATCAGGGAAACTAATGGATAAATAAGAAAGAATTTAGCAAAAACGTGGAATAAAATTTTTTGAATGAAATTTTGTGAGTACTTTGGCTAATAAATCCACTAACATAAAATAGCACAAAACCTTAGAGTATTGATGAAAACAAGAGATTTGAACTCGATTTTCTTTTTCTTTTTTTTTAATTCTTATTTTTCTTGCAGATGGTGACTTCAGAGAGATTTGAACTCTAGACATGTTTATAGTGAACCAAACATTAAAGAAATGCGATTGACTGAATGAAGGACTATGAGAGGCAGACACCTGGCTTGGTAGTGCATTTTCTCTTCTCAGTCCCAAAGGTAACATTCTTCGGGAGCCTAAGAGTCACAGATTGAATGATGATTAAACACCGTCCTGGCAGCCTTCTTACTCATTTCCCTCCCTTCTTTTGCACCCTTCCCATTTACCCTAGATACAGTTTTGATCATATCACTTCCTTGCTAACTGCCTTCAATGACTCTTCATTGTCTACTGAATAAGGCCCAGGTCGCTCTGTTGCACATTTTGTCTGGCCTTTCTCCATGTTCTGGTGCTAACACGGCCTACGGTCCTATTCCCACTACTCGCCTCCCTTTGAATCTCACACTAGTCCAGACAGATGACTTGTTTTGTTCCTAACAAATTCTATGCTTTTGCCCTTTGAGCCTCTGGCTGCTCATGTGTTTTTGCCAGTGAGGGGGCCCTTTATTCCTCACCAAATCTTACCCAAACTTGAAAACTTAGCTCTCAAAACATCTTCACAAATGCTTATGACAACTCCATAAAGTATCTTCCTCCTTAAACCCCATTTTACTTCCTACTTCTCATCTGAATCTATAGTTCATAGTTCATGCGGTCTTTGATGATTCTAGCCAGTAATTACTTTCATGGATGATTACCATGAGGTATGTATCCTGGGACTATGAGAACTATAGGAGGATATTTTTGCCATAATGTCATGCTAGAAGGGATAAGAGAAGATAACATGTAACGCATATTTGAAATAGGAAGCCTGCATTTATACCCAGAGAGTTCCCTTGAGATTGCAGTCAGTGAAACTAATTTCTTTGCCACTACTGTTGCTTATTCTCTTTTCTAAGAGTGTTACAGTAACACTTCTAACATGTCCTTGGATCAGTGATTTCCAGAGCATTTGACTTTGACTTGGGGGATAGCCAAGGATTCACTTGTAATTTCATGTTCAGGTGCTTCTCACCTTCCCATCCGCTGGCATCATTTTGCCTCTCTGGTTATACCGGGCTTTAACATTGTCATTTACCATCTTCTTTAAAATAATTGGTCTTGCTATAGTTATCGTCCATCCAATCATTTGTCTCTGGAGACACACAGGACCAGCGTGAGAATGTCTGCAGGAACATCTTCTGTGACGGGAGGCAGGAGAGCTTGGTGCATGTTACTAGCAATTCTCATCGTTTCGTCATTTTCATCTCTCGGATTAAGAGTTATTTTCCGGTCCCAGTCAATCTTTCAAGTGGCCTTTCTCTGTAGAAGGGTGTATGTTCCCTGTAGTCTATACTTCCCATTCCCATGTTATTACCTATATCTTTCTCATGGTTGTCACAAGGGCACACAGAAATTCCAAATATTTTTTAAATAAACAGATGAGTAAAGGAGTGGATAGATGCCTTGTGGTGATCATTTAGCTTCTTAATTTGTGTCTCTAACGAGATTGTAAATGCTTTATGGGTAAAGATTTCACTTTGGACATCTTTATGTTGCTTGTAACCCCAAGCACAGTGTCTTGCATGGATCAAGTTCAACAAATACTTGTTGTGTTAACTGCTAAGTGTGTATCGTGGGGTCTGAATGAAGTGGCAGATCCAGTCTTTGGAAATTTCACACCCTCATTTTCCGTTCCAGCTTCTTTGAATCTAGCTCACGATCACATTTTTAAGGCCCTGTTTCAACTTTCTCATCCACCTGCCCATTCATAGTTCAGTTTTTGTCCATTTTGGTGTTTATTTCAGTATCTCAGTACTGTTAAAAGATCTGATTTCAAGTTTGATTTTTCTACCACTCATTAAATGTGTGACCTTAAGTGACTAACTTAACCTCTAAGTCTGTTTTCTCAGCCATTAAGCGGTTTTGAGCATAGCTATGTAACATTGAGCATAGTTATGTAACGAGTGGTAAGCATTAGAAAATGAATAGACAGTGGTAACCAGAGGCATGTGGGCCCTCTGCAAGTATGTGAAACGAAGATACACATAAAAGGGATACTTAATTTTGTAATTATTCACAGTTAGCTTTTCAAAGATGAAATTGGCCATCAATTCATATTCAAGGGCTGAGCACAGTGGCTCATGCCTATAATCCTAGCACTCTGGGAGGCCAAGGTGGGAGGATCTTTTGAGCTCAGGAGTTTGAGACCAGCTTGAGCAAGAGCGATATCCCATCTCTACTAAAAAAATAGAAAGAAATTAGCTGGACAACTAAAAATATATAGAAAAGATTAGCCGGGCATGATGGCGCAAGCCTGTAGTCCCAGCTACTCAGGAGGCTAAGGCAGGAGGATCACCTGAGCTCAGGAGTTTGAGGTTGCTGTGAGCTAGGCTGACGCCACAGCACTCTAGCCCGGGCAATAGAGTGATACTCTGTCTCGAAAAAAAAAAAAAAAATTCACATTCAAGATATAGGAAGTTTTTAGTCACTAGAGTTACTCTAGAGAAAGTTGCAGGCACATGCAAGTATGAGGCAGAGGGAAGTCAAGGCCTTTAGGACCTTGCTCCATTCTGATATGCTATAAGCCCAACTATAACTCATGCTAGGACAGTTGCTCACGTGCTCATAAAGCTTAACTATATACTTAAGCTTGTTGACATTTGAGCCATGACAGATCAATACATTAATTCTTCTCTCCTTACTTGTGGAATAAGAGAGACTGGCCCAAAAGCAGTTCAAGTGGAAAAGTCCCAGAGTTTGTAGTTCACTCAACCTTATAGGAAATGTCTAATCCATCTTCTGAACTACTTAGATTAGGTTATATCAGTATTAAATAGAAACACTGAGGCCAGAAAAAGAAAGGTGATACACTGATCTCTGTCCTGGTAAATTGAATCAGGAGAAATGGTTCTAGATTTGTTCTTCTGATATTCACAGGTGTATAGACAAACTGGGGAACGTCCAAGTAAGAGTAGATAGAATAGCAAAGGAGATTGTGATGGTTGGTTTATGTGTCAACTTTGCTAGGCGACAGTACCCAGTTATTAAGTTAAACACTGATCTATGTGTTGCTATGAAGCTGTTTTGTAGATATGGTTAATATCTATGATCAGTTGACTTTAAAAGAGTTTATCTTTGGTAATCTGGGAGGTGTAGGGGCACCTCATCTAATCAATTGAAAGGTGTTAAGGGCAGAGCTGAGGTTTTCCTGAGGAGGAAGAAATTCTATCTCAAGACTATAGCATCAGACTTCTGGCCTGCTCTATAGATTTGAGACTTGCCAACTCCACAATTGCATAAACCAATTTATTGAAATAAATGTCTTCATATGTAAATTCTAATGGTCCTGTTTCTCTGGCTAACCCTACCTGATCCAGAGATCAAACAAGAAAGACGGAAACAGAAATTCAGAAAGGCCCTGACAACAGTTTTTGAATATTTGAATAACTATTATGTGAAAGATAAACTGATGACTGGAAATGACAGAAAGGCACATTTGTGCTTCCCATCTACTAAAAGTTAAATGAGGCTTCTTTTAAAGAAGGAAGCTGCCCTACAGAGGGCACAGCAAAGAAGTCTGACTAATCTTTCACTCTCTGAAGTGCAGTGCCAAAATAATGCATTTTTGGTTCCAGGAATTAGATGAGTCCCTTCCTTATAGTTCTTTAGAATTTCATTTGCTCTCATAACCCTTCTTGCCAGAACGTCAATGCGGCTCATATAAACGTAATACAAAACCATAATATACAAAATATAATCTGTGGACCGGTGTGTTAAGCCTGAAGCCCTCAGATGCATATGCATCTACTGAGTAAAGCTGCTCACGTGGGTCTCACTAAGTAAAAGATAAAGCTGGTGCTTTTCTGAAGTTATCCAACCATTCTGTAACAGATTAGAACTTCAGTAAAGTGAGCAAGTTTATAAACTTTCAGCCAGTGTTTTTCTTACCAAACTGGGCAGCATCTCTCAGCCAAATCACTTTAACAATGTACAATTTCCACTAATCTTTCTGAGGCATTGTGGCCAGAAAAACAAATTCGATGCTAGATAAGCATAGAATCAAGAACCGGATTTTTAGAAAGGCTATCTCAGAAATGTACAAATGACATTGTTGTGTTTTAATGCCTAACGCTACTCTCTGTGTCGCTGAAAACTGTTGAGTAAATCTTATAAAATCGTACGAAAATAACTTCAAAGCTTGCAGGTGACTTAGAAATCAGCCACCTATTCCTGTGAAATATATATATTTAAGCATGTCCTGTGCACCCCACCCGGTGTGGCAACATGCAAGTACATACTTGTAGAGGGCTTCTCCCTTGAGTTTTACTCTTCACAAGGTACACTTCCTGGAATTGCTTGCTATAATTATTTTTTCTACTCTGTAGCAACTCTGGCAGAAATAAGGAGCCAATGTAAAACATAATTATGATATAATAATAACCCCTTGCCACTTGAGATGAATATAATGAATTTCCTCATTTGAAACGAGACAACTTTTTAACTCTAATCGTTAGTTCTTAAATGGAAATTATGTGTGTTTTTAGTCCCTGTGTCTAGTCGCCTTGAAGGATATTGTGTGTGCTCTGGTACTGGTTAACATAATCTTGTTTTTACTTTTATTTCATTAAATTATATACAATTATATTAATTCAGTAAGATGTAGACTTTGAAATATTTTAAAAATGAATTTCTAAAGAGGGAAAGGTGTTATTTGGGATCAATCTGAAGAGAAATAATAAATCTTAGATTTGAATATATTTTTCCCCGCTTTCCAGATCTTAGAAATCTCCGTGTACTCCTAGTTATTTGCTCTTTCTCATTTTCTTGGAAATGGAGAAGTTTTTAACAAACACATTTAAAATTCTCCAGAGCTGTCATGTTGTGAAAAAAATATTTTTAGTTCTTGACTAGGAGAAAAGTTTATTCATTTGGAATTTGAAGTTATTCTAAAATTCAAGTTCAACTGACATTAATTTTCTAATTAACCTAGGTTTTCAGACCTTATTTCAGAATCCTACATATAATAGCCTATTTAAGAAATCGTGTCTTAGAATGGTGACCAATTCAAGTTACAGCATAAAAATAGATGAGTAGAAAAATATTGTTTTTTCTAAAATACGCTAAAGTCAATTTTCATAGAATTTCTTGTGTTCCTCTCATGGACTAGGAGATTTCTTTGCAAAAGAAATAATGGTCTAATTTCTTCTTAGCAGGTCAGATGCTAATTTGAATTGGGTCACCTCGGTTGCCTCTAGATAAAATTGTGAGCGGGTAATTTGTCTCCAACGCCAGTGTAGATGTCCGTAACAGCACCCAGGGCAACCTGACATCTGAGGCAGAGCCAAGAAGGCCAGTGGAAGCTCCAGCCAGGCCACCCAACTCCACCCCACCGCCAGGGACTCAATCTTCGACGCCAACTATGCCGTCAGTTTCCATGGTCAACCTCATCAGGGCGGGCCGGGAAGCGAGCCCGGGGCCATTTGTGCAGGAAATCACAGGTGGCACTGAGAGCGTGGTCTGAAGGGGCAAAGTTGGAAGGGGTGTGGTCTAAATGGGCGTGGTTTGCAGAGGCGTGTCCTAGAGGGGAGTCTTGCTCTGGTGGGCGTAACCTGGGCTCCTTACACTCTGGTGTACAAGGCTGGTGGACACCCACAGCAGTGGATGAGGCGGAAAGTAGAGAGGTATTACATAAGTGGGGTCTAGAGGGACCCCTGTTGCCTTAGGACTACGGGCAGCACCGCTGCCGGGGCTCTCCCCACCTCATAGCCACCCCCAGTTCCCTTGACTTCCCTGAGCCACTGGTTCTCAAACTTAGACCTGCATCTGAATCACGTGGTAGCCTTGTTAAAACACAGATTGCTGGACCCCATCCCCAGAGTTTCTGATTCAACAGGTCCTGGGTGGCGGCCAGGATTTGCATTTCTACCAAGTTCCCAGGTGAAGCTGATGCTGCTGGTCCGGGGACCACACTTTGAGAACCGCTGACTAGGCTTTCCACAGTTCCTGATTTTCTCCCTCAGTGTCTCTCCTCCTCCCCCCTCAAATCAAGGAGAATTTCCTGCAGCCCTGGTAGCTTCTCCTTCCCCACAACTGAAAGAATTTTCTTTCCCATGGGACCAAATGGTCAGTATTTTTCAAAATGACTATTTACTAATCTGATGAGCGCATTTGAATGTGTCCCAGACCTCAGGAACCTGTTGGTGCAAACGAGTCTCCCTTCAGACTCTCCCCGAAATAAATCCAATTTCAAGGGTGTGTGTGTGTGTGCGTGTGTGTGTGTGTGTGTGTGTGTCTCCTGGGCCTCCAGCACTGCCTGTGCTTTCTGGTGACTGCCTAATGTCCTGCTCTGTATCTATGCCGGCAAGAGGGGGTGATGAGACAGGCAGGTGGCTGGGGCGCGGGCAGAAAAACATGCCTCTGTCCAGCTTTCTGTCTTATTCGGCCATCACCAGAGGTCCAAGGGGCACTAATCATGCTCAGAGTTTGAAAGCCACCGTTCTGAGTTCAAAGAACACCGTGCTCCTTTAGCGTCTAGTCCTGACATTTCCCCTTCCCAAATAAAATGTGTGACAGTTAATATTCACTTAATTAATATCAGTTTCTTCACTCCTTTTATTCAGATTGAGAATTAAAACCCAAAACTCTGGCATCCTTGGCTTGTGCTTTCTTGTATATACAACCTTGTTCACCCAGGTGATATTTCTACTGCCTTTTCCCTAATCATCATCGTCATCATTGTCACCATCACCAGCATCATCATCATCCTACACCTACCTCCAGGACAGAACAGTTATTGTGAGGATTAACTAAGATAATGTTTATGAAAACGCTTTGTAAACTGTAAAGGCTTATACACATGTATGTTATTATTATTATAGGCTACACTGATTTGCCAGAAGATTGCAATGTTGGCTATCCAAAACTAAAATCCAAATGAGTGGAAGGTTGTTTTGGTACGTTTTCCTTGGTATTTGGCACCATATATAACCAATGATTATGTAAAATGTAATCAATTTCTGAATAATGTAATATCTGAGATTACAGAGTCTGAGTTTGATGTTTCTCTCCAACTCTAGATTCATAAATACTCATTACTCAATAAAATAAGGACTCTTAGTAAAAAATGAAGTCAGATTTCTACCAAATTTCTACTAATTTCTACCATTTCAACAAGAATGACCCAATCTATTATAAGCAGCTTTCTATTATTGAAGACCTACTGTGTTGCAGATACTGGGCAATTATTACCTCTTTTGTATAAAATACTCCGCAAGGTCAACATCATTACCATTTTATAGATGAAAGATACTGAGGCTCAGAGAAGTCACTTGAGTTGCCTAAAGTCACACAGAAAGTAAGATGCAGGATTCAGGTCTTATCAGTGTCCTATCTACCACCTCCTGCAGCTTCTCCACAGAATGTGCTGGACCTTAACAACAAGTATACAAAGACATTTTTATTGCAGCACCCATCATGTACAATGAGTTGGATGTCATTAAATAATTTATTTCTAACAAAAGGTCTCTGAGTTTAGAAATTAAAAAAAAAGAGGGCAGGCACGTAAACAAATATAATTCATGGTGTATCAAAGAGGAGTTTATTAGCTTGACGTATCTGCTATACCGTCTGCCCCTTCTGAGAAAAAACTAATAATAATGTGACTTTGTCACATTGGCCACAATCAAATGAACCAAAACTAGACACCTGGCAAGGGGGTAGCCTGCTGTTGCCCTATGAGAGGGGCTAGTCTGAGAATTCAGTAGCACTCTGACCACCTTGTCGTGGGAGTTTACTGTGGTCCCCAACTCCTGGGCTGCAGCCCGGTACCAGTCTGTGGCCTGTTAGGAACCAGGAACCTGACCATGCATCACTGCCTGAGTGCTGCCTTCCCCCTGGCCCCTACCTGGTCCATGGAAAAATTGTCTTCCATTTCTGGTGCCAAGAAGTTGGGGACCGGCGGTCCTCAACTCTCTGAACCACAAGACGTTCAGAGAGAACCCTTGGTCCGTAGCAGGATAGAGGTTGAGATAAACACAGGGAAGCAGTAGGTATTTCAAGGGCCAGTGAGAAGACAGGTTTGGTTGAAGCAGAAGCTCCCATTAGAAAGCAGTAGAGACCAACCTGAGCAAGAGCGAGACCCGGTCTCTACAAAAATAGAAAAAATTAACCAGGAGTGGTAGCATACGCCTGTAGTCCCCCCTAGTGGGAGGCTGAGGCAGGAGGATCGCTTGAGCCCAAGAGTTTGAGGCTGCAGTGAGCTGTGATGACACCACTGCACTTGCACTGTCGCCCGGGTTCCAGTTTCATACTCTTTATCAAAAAAAAAAAAAAAAAAAAAGCAGTAGGAAATAAGCTTGGAGGGAAGTTGTCTGAAATAAAATGTCTTTTCCAGGTGTAACATATAAATCCTCAAAATTAGGTTTTCTAATTGGCAAAGAGATGCCCTCAACCATTTTATGATGAGAAATACATTTGTTCATCCTGAAAGTTCCCGTAACAAAAAGGAGAATACCTATGTAGAGTAGCCAGCGGGGAGCTCTGTGAACCATAGGAGAATTGCTAAACCAGAAGCCAGCCCAGACAAAAGAATTCATGAAATTACAGATATGGTATTGGGAAATCTTAGGTACTTTTTTCCCCCCATACCAGAAATGCTTGGTATCCTAATAATTTTTCCTAAGTGTTGTGTTTTTTTTTTTTTTTTGAGACAGAGTCTCACTGTGTGTTGCCCGGGCTAGAGTGTCGTGGCTTCAGCCTCGCTCACAGCAACCTCAAACTCCTGGGCTCAGGCGATCCTTCTGCCTCAGCCTCCCGAGTGGCTGGGACTACAGGCGTGAGCCAATATGCCCAGCTAATTTTTTCCATATATTTTAGCTGGCCAATTAATTTCTTTCTATTTTTTTTAGTAGAGACGGGGTCTCGTTCTTGCTCAGGCTGGTTTCAAACTCCTGACCTCGAGCGATCCACCGCCTGCCTCAGCCTCCCGGAGTGCTAAGATTACAGGCATGAGCCACCGCACCCAGCCAGTGTTTTCTATACTCTCAATGGTTTTCCCTGGTCTTGGTCTCATCACTACAAAAAACCGAGCCAACACTAAGAAATGTCCACTAGCAGGAAACCGCATTTTCTTCCATCACTCGAAAACTGTCATTCATAATAATCAGTGTCAGTTTAGCTATAGCAACAGACGGTAAAACACACGAAGTAACTACAAAGGTTCTTTTAATGTCCGTTTAATTTAAGCCTTAACCTCAGCTTTTTTTCCACAGATACAGTGAGAAACCACAAAGATGCTCTTGTCCTAATGCTCCCTCCATACGCTGCAATAAAAATTCTTGTTTTGGAAACAGAGAGACTTGTATGAATCAGCAGTCGTGGCTCATTGTGTCCACTGGGCTCACACCGTGTGCTCCATACCTTTAGAATTCTTGGGGCCCAGGAGGAAAAAACCCGGGTCCTCCTCTCCTACCCATTATCTTCACAGTGGAATTTCGGCTGCACATTTCAGATGGAAAGGAGGTAGTGTACTAACATTGCAGAGTATGATTTTTAAACTTTCAGAAAATTGGCAATGAATTTAAACCATATTTGCTGAGTCTTCACTATGGACAAGCTAGTGTTCCTTGGGGATAAACGGATGAATAATTGAATAACCTTCATTACTCAGGAAGTGTGTAATCCAGAGGAATGCCGTCCAACAGGAATAAGATGTAAACCACAGACATAATTTTAAATGTCCTAGTGGCCACATTAAATAAAGTAACAAGAAACATGAAATTAATTTCAATAATATAATTTACTTACCCCAATATACCCTAAAATTATCATTTCAAAGTGTACTTAACATAAAATTATTAATGAGACATTTTATATTTTTTTTATTCTGAGCCTTTACAATTTGATATATATATTTTTTATTTTACTTTTATTTATTTATTTATTTTTAGAGACAGGGCCTTGCTCTGTTGCCCAGGCTGGAGTGCAGTGGCATGATCATAGCTCGCTGTAACCTCGAACTCCTGCGCGCAAGGGGTTCTCCTGCCTCAGCCTCCCGAGTAGCTGGGACTATAGGTGTGTGCCATCACATCAGGCTAATTTTTAAAATCTTTTTGTGGAAACTGGGATCTCTTTATGTTGCGCAGGCTGGTCTTAAACTACTGCGCTCAAACAATCCTCCCGCCTTGGCCTCCCAAAGTGCTGGGATTACAAGCGTGAGCCACCATACCAGGCCTAATATATGCCTAATATAGGTGCCAGTGACTGGGAAGGGGAAGATGAGAAGGCAGGAAAGGTTGACTGAAAGCCTTGGGTGTCACGTTAAAGGTTTCTAACGAATTCTGTGAGCAAACCAGGTCCACACCTATGACCTGCGTATTAATAGGACTTGCACATTAAATGTTGACCTGCAGCTCAGTAGGCTGATTTGGAGTGAGATGAAGTAGGCAGTGGAGAGCCCTGTTAGGAGCTATTTGAAGGAACCCTGGCAAGAACAAATAAGGTCCTGTACCGCAGGAGAGTCGTGGGTGTGTGCATTAGTTACACATGTTACATAAAAATTATAGGAGGCCATTGTTTTGGACCAAGCTCCTGCACTAGACCCCAAAAGACTAGACCAAAAAAAAAATCGAGGTGGAGTTACCCATGCTAAAGTTCCAAGTCACCAAAGCCAAACTAAGTTAATATCTGACCTTCCAAGAAATCAAGAGAAAGATATAACAGCCAATTTCCCAAACAGGACAGTTTCACTCTTCAATTGGCATGATAATGAAACTCCTTCTGCTTTAATCCTTACACAAAAGAGGTAGCCTGAAGTAACCCAATGTTAACTAATCAATTATTTTTCTATTGTTGTCTCCCTGTCCCCATCTTACAAGAAAAGTAGCTTTGAAATGGCTCTTTGTTCTTTGCTTCTGCTTCCTTCAGCCCTTCTCTGTTTATAAAACAAACCCCTGCTCAGCTCATCACAATACTTATTCCATTTCAGGAAACGAGGTGTTGTGCCATTCTATAAAGCCAACTGAGATCTTTAAACTACCTTTGTTGTAATTTTGTCTTTTGACACACATTGCAGCAAGAGAGTAAATCATTTTGCAGAAACTGTACACTCCTAGAGGTGAAGTAAACTTTTGCCATTTTATGAACAAGGAAGATGAGATCCATTTTACAGACGAAGAAAGTGAGACCAGAGGAGTTCCTTTATTTTATTTTTTTTATAGGACTGTCTTCTATATGCTATCAGAGAAGTTCCTTTAAGAAACCTTAGAGAGTTCATTACTCTGCTCGAGTGTATGTTGTTATGAAAATGAAACCCAGGAATAGGGTGTTACACATTCTAGGAGAAGGAATCATTTTACAAACAGTAAATTAAATAGATTCAGAGAAGTAGGGGAAAAAGATGAAAAAGATCCAAAATGCATTTGAATGGGAAAGAAAAGGCTGTGAAAAGTTTTTGGCACTGGATACCACTGACCTTAAAACACTTAAACTAGTCACTTACACAGCCCAGTGTTCTGATTTAGTATTCACTCAAATATTTCCATCTTTTAAAGAATGTTAGAAGTACTACTGATACATCTTCACAATGATCAAAATGTCAAAGAGTTCCCATTTGACAGGACAAAAAAGGACCAAAAGGGGGAAATTAAATGACAACACCATGGTCACAGAAGGTTATTCTCTAAGTCATACATCATCGTCATAATGGGATAACTCACTTATTTCTGGGCTGTGCTTTCAGCTAAATTCTATGTTTTGTTACAGTGCCACAGAGAAGAGGAGACTATTTTTAGTTTTTGAAGAATTAAGCTCTTGCAATCTGTACTTTCAGATCTATATAATGTAAGATCTATATAATGTAATGTAAATTCACATTTGCCAGTGTCTAGTAAGTTGTACAATTCTCATTATTACATTGAAGAAGATTTGTACATTTAAAAAATCTCAAATAGTTACAACTTACTAAGATAACATTGCAAAGGAGTATTAGACTTAAGGTTTCATGAGGCTTTGCTGTTATACTGTGTCCCCAAATGGTGAAAACTTTGGGTTAAAAGTAAACAAGAGGATTAGAAGACTTGCATTTATTTATTGGCCAGACTACCATTGAAAACAAAACCAAAATCAGTTATGTTCTACGGTTGATACTATAAACCCAAACAGTGTGATTGGCTAGAAGTTTCACTTTTCAACCAACTGCTTTAGTATTGTGTACATCAAACTTTGATATCAAACTTTAAAACCTCAAGTTCTGATAATATTTATTATACTGAAAACTTTTACTTAAACGTCAGAAAGAACAGAAATCAGGCCACGTACTCAAAGATTACATTCAGACTTAGAATCCACATTGATTATCTTTCGTGAGTTATGAACAAGTGAGTAATATAAAGCCAAACTCAGAGAAGAATGGATATTAAAGTGATTTATGGAGACACCGAAGACATAAATCAGATGTAATTATCTGATTTTTCAAAAACTGGTCATTTTCACTTCCTCAAATGGCCTCATGACTCCTTGATGACGCACGGCAGAAAAGTGCTGATGTCAAACCAAAAGATCAATGGCAGGTCCGAGTAACAATCTGACACCCGGTGATTCCTCTTGAGGATTTCACTCGAGTATATCCAGGGGGTTCGGGAGAATGAAAGGCATTCGGTTCTCAGGAATTTAGCAAGACATATTACAAAAGCTGCGCTTTAGTGCCCACTGACAATCAGATGGAAGATTCAGGTCATGCTGCCTCTTCTTCTGAACACGTGGCTGTGCATATAGCTCAGCTCCTGAGCAACAGTGGCAGGTGAGACATTTTGTAGTTTCTGTCCTGGCGTCTGACCCTTTAGTCCTCCCTATCCCTGCTTCCTGTCTTTATTTTCCTTCAGCACATTTACCATCTAATATACTGTGTTTTCATTTTTTTTTTTTTTTGCAAGGAACTATACATCACATAAAATTTACCATTTGACTTTTTTTTTTTTGAGACAGGGTCTCACTCTGTCACCCTCGGCTGGATTGCAGTACCATGATCATAGCTCACTGCAGCCTGGAACTTCTGGGCTCAAGCAACCCTCCTGCCCCAGCCTCCCAAGAAGCTGGGAATGCAGGTACTCTGCTGTGCAGGTTAGCGTGAAGTGGCGCAATCATAGCTCACTGCAGCTTCAAACTCGTGGACTCACCACATCCAGCTAATTTTTAAATTGTTTATAGAGACAGGGTCTTGATATGTTGCTCAGGCTGGTCTGGACCTCCTGGCCTCAAGCAATCCTCCTGCCTTGGCCTTCCAAAGTGCTGGGATTATAGGCTTGAGCTACCATGTCCAGCCATTTTAACCATTTTAACTGTGCAGTTCAGTGGCATTAGTACATTGAAGTTGTGACACAACCATCACCACTATCCAGCCCCAGAACTTTTTTCATCCCAAACTGAAACTCTATACCAATTAAATAGTAACTCCTCATCCCCCTCTCCTCTAGCCCCTGGCAATGACCATTCTACTTTAAGTCTATGAATTTGACTACTCTAAGTAGCTCAAGTAAGCGGAATCATACGGTATTTGTCCTTTTGTGACTGGAGTATTTTACATTTAAGTTTTTGTTTATTGACTAACTTCTTGCTAATGTAAGCATCTAGGGCAGCTGTTTCTTTCTATATTAATCTCTGCTCTATTCTCAGTGCCAAGAATGGTCCCTGGGACCTAGTACAGGCTCAATAAATACTCGTATGAATGAATGGATGGTTCAGAATGAGTCACAATGCTAGAATGAGCTGAGAATTAGCCCCCAAGGGATCCGTAGGCCCTGGGTTTAGAGCCCCTGGGCAGGTAGTGGGATGGTACAGTTGGGGAAGAGTAGGCTATTCAGCATGCTTGGAGAATGGAGTTCAGTGGATGAGGAAGGAGAGGGAGAAAGGGGAAGGAGATGAGAGGGCAAGAGAACGAGGATGGGCCCCATCTCAGAAAGCTTCCTACACAATGCTAAGCAATTAGGATTTTGCTTCCAGAGCAAAAGCATTGAAATGTTTTTTCTGTTGTGTGTGTGTGTGTGTGGTGTATTTTTTTTTTTTTTTTGACACAGAGTCTCATTCTGTTGCCCGGGCTAGAGTGCTGTGACATCAACCCAGCTCACAGCAACCTCAAACTCCTAGGCTCAAGTGATCCTCCTGCCTCAGCTTCCTGAGTAGCTGGGACTACAGGCATGTGCCACCACGTCAGGCTAATTTTTTCTATTTTTAGTAGAGACGGGGTCTTGCTCTTGCTCAAGCTGGTCTCAAACTCCAGAGCTCAAGCAATCCTCCTGCCTTGGCCTCCCACAGTGCTAGGATTACAGGAGTAAGCCACTGTGCCCAGCCCACCATTGAAACGTTTTAAACACAGGGATACCAAGCTCCTACTTGTGCTTTAGAAAGCCCTTCTAGATGGCAGTTGGGAGGATTCCATGGGGGAAGATGGCAGCAGGAGGCCAGTTAAGAGGTGGCAGAAGTTCTCCAGGGAAGGTTCAAGGTGGCCTGAGTTAGGGAAATGGCAGTACAGATTGTAAGTAAGGACAGGGGAGTGGGAACCAAAAGCAATTTTTTATAGAAGGTAGAACCGACAAAAATAGATTCCTAAAGAATCTGACAACATAAGCATGAAAACAAAATAGTCCATTTCAGTTTTCTTAAGTTCCTGTAGCAATAGATGGTGAGCATAGAACACCCAGTGAAGAACCACAATAGTGGCCAGAGAAGTGATGTGACGGAATGGAAAGAGAATCTCAAATGCCATCAGTTTGCGTGAGTCTTATCTGTGTGACCATTGGGGAAGTTACTTAAGCTTTCTAACGCCCAGTGTCCTTGCTGGTAAAGCAAGGCTAAGGACACCTGCATTCCTGAGTTGTGAGTCACAAAGGAGAGACAGTCATTGGACATTTTGTCAGTTAAGTACTTTGGAAATGCTACTTGTGTCAATAATATGATAATCAATCAATAAAGGGAAATTATTACTGTAACTCAGTAGACTTTCTTTTTTTAAAAAAAAATTTTCTTTTTTTCCAAAGCCCAGGATAGAAGATATAAGTCAGTATTTACTAAGAGCTGAAGGGGCATTGAAGAGAGCAATCTGAAATTCACAGTAGCTGGGTAATTGTCATGGATCACATGGAACCACAGCTGGGTCTGGAAAAATACGTAGAACTGAGCTACGTGTGGGCTAAGCGTGAGGGGTGTGAGCAAAAGGACGACCTTTCAGGTAGAACAGTGAGAACAAAGGGATGGGGCCCAGTGTGTTCCTGAGATAACAGAGGTGGAGAGTTATGCCAGGGAGTGTAGAGGATGAGGTAAGGGCTGCTGGATGTGTCCAGAATATGCAGGACTTTGAAAACTATGCAATGTGTTCAGGTGACACACAGTAAAACCCACAGAAAGTATGGGCCCTGGCATCATCACTATTCTCTGGCTTAGTAAACCACTTAAAAGCTTCTTCACTCTGGGAGGCCGAGGTGGGAGGATCATTTGAGCTCAAGAGTTCGAGACCAGCCTGAGCAAGAGCAAGACCCCGTCTCTACTAAAAAAATAGAAAGAAATTAGCTGGACAACTAAATACATATATATATATATATA
>CAUYMX010033693.1:0-14312 GCA_963573855.1 Lepilemur septentrionalis | reverse complement strand
CTGTAATCCTAGCACTCTGGGAGGCCGAGGCGGGTGGATCGCTCAAGGTCAGGAGTTCGAAACCAGCCTGAGCAAGAGTGAGACCCCGTCTCTACTATAAATAGAAAGAAAGAAATTAATTGGCCAACTAAAGATATATATATAGAAAAAATTAGCTGGGCATGGTGGCACATGCCTGTAGTCCCAGCTACTAGGGAGGCTGAGGCAGAAGGATTGCTTGAGCCCAGGAGTTTGAGGTTGCTGTGAGCTAGGCTGACACCACGGCACTCTAGCCCGGGCAACAGAGTGAGACTTTGTCTCAAAAAAAAAAAAAAAAAAAAAGACTCCAAAGCACCTTTAAAATATATGAATCTCATCTGCTGAATTATAGGCAAAGCAAAGCGCAATAAGTAAGTGTAATATTAATATTTGCTGTTCCTTCCCTGGATCTCTTACCCCAATTATTCAAATAGCTGTTCCCTTCTCATCATTTGGGTCTCAGGACAAATGTCACCCCCTCACACAGGCCCTTCCGGTGAGTCACTCCATTTCAAGTGTCCTCCCCATCACATGATCCCATTTTACTTCTTCATTGCACTAAGAATACCTGAAATTTATACACCTGCATTTATATAGTCTATTTCCCTCCTGAGAACAGAAGCTTCACAGAAGATGGAAGTTTATCTTGTTAGTTGCTACCAGGCACACAGTTAGCCCTGAGTAGGAAACGTGTATTGACTACATTTAGGAAAAATAAATAAATAAATAAAAGAAAAGAGAATTAAGACCCCAAACCAAAACAGGCAGGTTTCCGGTTGCTTACCGCGACACACTGAGAACACAAGTGGCTCTGAAAACCAAAGCCATTTTGAGGCTGGGGTGGAACCAAAATCCAGGGAGTCTACACCAGATCAGTGTCCCGGACTTGACTGTTTTTCATAGATTTCAGGAGTACCCACCCAGCTTGAGATGTTTGACAATGAGGCCAGCCAGCCACCGAGCTCAGGTTTTATTTCCGTTGTCCTTCTGACGTCAGAAAAAGCACGAGTTGCTGCACAGTTTCTTCTATCGAGGTGACAAATTACAGCCTCGCTGGGCCCTGCATTCTGCAAACCATAAATTTATTCCCTTCTCCCGCTTATATCGCAAAATGTAAAAACCCAGTGCAGAGACGTCAAATCCCCTTCACAAGGCAAATGAATACCGTTTCCTAGCGGCGGCGTCTTTTTCACTCTTACTACGTACAGCACCATGGACTCAGCTGAGAAAGTACGTGATCCTGGCGGGGCAGTTAGGTTTCCACCAGAGAAATGGGGTTGTAAAAACCCCAGGTCCGCGCCGCAGAGCAAGACAAAGGACTCTCAATTGTAGCACCACCTTCCCCAGCCCAGGGCAGCCTGTGAGAAAGACACTGCGAACTGCGTGACGCGGTTACCGCGAAATTCCTTTTGCCGCCATATGCACTTGTGCAGTCTCTGACCACAGTTTAGCATGAACCCAGGGACAGGCGATTTGGCAGAGAAGCCGCGCCAAGGCAGCCGCGTAACCTGCGGGGTCGCAGTGGCTGCGGAGAAGCCCACGGATTATTTGAGGGGCGAAGGGCGCGCACGAGGGCGAAGGCGCGCTTTCCTCCCGGCATAGACCTAGCGAGTTTAAAGGCGGCCTGCGGCAACGTGTAAGGACGCGACCGAGGTGTCGCGGGTGCGGGGAGGAGGAGACACTGGAGGCGAGCGCCACCCGCGCCCAGGTCCGCGCGAGCGGTGGCCTTTTGTTCGCCGGCTCAAGTGGACCCCCGGTTCTCGGAAAAGCTCTACCTCCTTTGCCACTCTCCTCATTTTGGAAAGAGCCTCTCCAGGGCGGGAAAGGACAGTGAGTCACTGCCCGCATCCTCCTACTACTCTGTGTCACAGAAGGGCAGAGCGCGAGGCAGGGGCGGCAAATGCGCTCCAGTTTACTCGTGCTCCGGGCCTCGGCTCCCTAGCCGGCCGCGCGCGGCACCCCTGGGGACATCACACGCTCTCCTCTGGGCCTGCGGACACAGGAAATTCCCTCTAAAGGTCTTCACTCCTCCGGTACGTCGTGGCGCACTCAGGTCTGCTGCACTCTCCCTCCAGACCTGGGTGGTCCCTGACCCTCGTAAAATGTAACCAAATCTAGTACCACATTCTGCCACCATGAAAACCGACCAAAAAAGTAAGCCACAGCCCACGCGAAGGTGAAATCTGGGGCCCCTGCGCTTCCTCGCGCTGCCGCGTGCGTTCGGGGAAGAAGAGGGGACCCGGACTTTTCCTTTCCTAAAAGCAAAATCCAAACGCATCGTACACAGCCGCTCTCTCCCTCTTTTCTCGCCCGCAGCAAGATTTCTACGTTACCGCCTCCTCTCGCATCTAAAACATCCCGCTGCAGCTCCCTCAACCCTCCCCGGAACGGAGAATCACCTTACCTCGGGAAATAAAGGGAAAGGTGACAAAAGGCGACGTTGAGGTGTCCGCCCTTCCGGGATTTTTACCCCCGGCCGTTTGATGTCCTTTGTGTCAAGGTCTGGCTGCGGCGGCCGGGAGAAGGTGGCCCCTTCAGCGCGGGCTGGGCGGGGAGGCTTGGCTTGGCGTGGCGGATTTCCGAGGAAGGTGAAGGGCGGAGGTTCCCAGCGCCCTGCAGGCGGAGTGGCGTGGCTGCCCCAACCCGCGCTCGCCTGGCTCTCCTCCTCCTTTCGGGGCGGATTGCATCAGAATCTCCCCCACCACCAACCCCCACCCACACTCTGCTCACCAGCCTCGCACTTACATCGACACGCGCGGGCGCTGAGGGTCTCGAATCCTACTCATTCTCCTACTGGGGGCCACGTCGCCCTTCTGGATCCATGGCTCGTGATGGTTTAAAGGGGAAAGTCAGGCCATTCCTCCCGTCCCGCGCGACGTCTCCTCCCCTCCTGCGCGCCCGCTCTTTAACCAAGGCTGCGTGTCACTGAGCCGTGCCCGTCACATGGTGTCACTGCTGGTGGCCGCGCCTTGCTACCACCCTCTCGCAGCTCCCGGACGATGCAGCGACCGCGGCTGGCGGAGATTGAGCACCGGGGAAGGGGTGAGGGAGGGGTTGCGGGGCGCGCGCGTGCCGGGCGCACTGGAGGTGCCACCGGGAGCGGAGGCTGCGCGCTGCCGGGGCACCTGCCCGGCGTCCCCCCCGGGGCCCGGCGGCGTGCTTAGAACCCAGCTGCGGCGGCAGCTGGAGAATGGGAACCCTTAGGGATCGCGGTGGGGCGGTAAAGGGGCACCGGCGGCGGAAAGGAGGGCCGGGCGCTTGAGGAGGGGCTGCATTTTGGGGCGCGCCGGTGCCCAGCCGGGCCGAAGGAGCGAGGGGAGTTGCATTGTGGGTAGGGCGCAGCGACAGGATGGCCGCGGGAGTGGCTGGTCGGAGCGCAGCCCCGCGAGCCGCTGGCAGCGCCTGGAGTTGCGAGCAGCGACTGAGCGGTGGGTTAGCTCCGGCGACTACCCGCAAATGGCCGGGGTTGGCGGGAAGGGGACCGAAGTGGCCGGGGAACGGGGCGCGCAGGCACCTTTGGAAACCCTTTGTCCCTAGCCCGCAGCGGGAGGCGCTTCCCCTCTTCCGGATTCAGCACCCGCAGCCCTCGCCAGCCCTTCCTGAGACCTGCCCTGTTGGAGCTCGGTTTGAGGGGCCTGGGTGTGACGCGACCAGATGGCTTTGGTGAGCTCCCAGCGCGCACCTGCCTAGGCGCGAAGAGGCCGGGCCAGCTCCTGCGGGGCCTGAAGACCCCACGATACTCCCGCTAGGACCCGGTGTCGGGGCTCAGCGAGCTGGGGCGCTCTAAGTCGGGGGGCGGCGGGGGCGAGGGAGCAGGATGGAGAGGAGGGCAGGAGCAGCTCGGCCCGTCTCCCTTCCTTGTGCCTACTCTTTGTTTCAGACACAGCCCCTTTTAACTGGCCACTTCCCTGCAGAGGAGTTGTGTGTCCTTAAAATGGCGACAGGAAATCCCACCTGTGCGTCAGCCAATTAGACTCCTTATACCGCGAATTTGCGGGGTGGAAACAGCGATGGTTCAGGCTCCGTGTTTCATCAAAACAGGAAAGGGGAGGTGAATCATAATTCAAAAATTAATCTACCTGGCGCGTTTCAAGCGGGCAGACTGAGTAGTCACTATCGGGGTGGCTGTCACCTCTGGAAAAGCGAGCTGACAACCATGTTTTACACTCCTTACAATTGACTAGAATTCTTACTGCCTTCGAATGGCAGTAAATGGTCTCTATTAGTTGAACAATGGCTTCCCGAGAACGCTATTTAGAAGGCATGCTCTTGAATAAACCTGAGAAACTGAAAGGTCAGTGCGAACAAGAGGCAAAAAGATGGGCAACCTGGTCAGACAGACCTGCATTCAATTTCTTCTTCTGACATTTATGGCTCCCCTGCCTGCTTAAGTTTTGTCCTAGTCCTGTTTTCCCAATTTGTAAAAAAGAGGATATTAGTACACACAATGTAGTAATATTCTTTAGATCATCAAAAAATTGGTTCTTTCTACTTAACTTACCAGAGGAAGCTAATTTAATATAAAATTACTGATTTTAAGCAGTGTGCACCTTGCCTGGCACAAATAACTTCTTCTGAATATGGTAAGAAATCTGAATAGGTAAAGTAAGTAAACTGTGAGCCACAGCTCAACAGGCCTATTGAAATGTTTATTAAAGGCAGAATGTATATTCGGCAGTGTTTGTTTAAAGAGGATCTGACCTCAAGCTTGTCTTTTGATGCTGGTTTTAACTTACTTGCTAGTTTCTGTGAACCCAAAGACTGTGGTTACCTCTCACTTTTTGAATTGGATCCATAGATATGAATTGAGCTCCTATTACATGCCTGCTAAGGACTTTACATGTCAGTGTTATCTCATTGAATCCTTTCAACCTCTCAATTAGGTATTATTCTCTTTGTATAAACAAGGAAGCAGGTTCAAAGAGGTTAAATTGGCCATGTTCACGTAAGACAGTAATTAGTGAAGGGGGAAATGATTCCCATTCAGATCTGAATTCAAAGTTCATGCTCTGCCTTAACCATGGTGCTGCAACCATTTGCAATGAATCATTCTTGGGAATAGAGTTTGCAAGGATCTTCACCCCTCCTCTGGATCTTATTTGACAGCCTGGAACTGGAGTGAATATCAACATGAACACTGCAATGAAGGACTGTTGCTGTGCGGAGGATTAGTGTGGAAGGTGGGGTGGGGAAGAGGCAGTGTTCAGGAAGAATGCCACATAACTTCAGTGTGAGTTGTCTCCGGGACTGCTTATAGGTAGGTGAAACTTCCTTTCAGGGGACATTTCAGTAGCTTGGCATCTAAACCCAATTGCTTTGGTCTCATACGGGGGCCAGGGATCTCCTGATACAGCTTCCCCTATTTGCTGTGTGCTTACTGAGAGACAAGCAGCAGGTTAAGCACTTTGCAGATGGTCTCTCACTTAATTCTCATGACATCGCTAACGGCGCAGATCATCCTAATCCCTGATTCAAAGGTTAGGAAATTTATCCCACGTCCATACAGCTCTAATTGGTACATCCAAGTCTTGACTCCAGAAATGACTCCAAAGCTAGTTCTCTATGTCTGGCTCTAAAATATTCCCCAATTCTGGAATAACCCTCTTTGGAGGACTAGAAGGTAGGAAAGGTTTCAGGACACAAGCCTTCGGATGGGGACCACTGCCCTGCTTCTAGAGAGACCAGGGAGTCAATTTGCTCTGTGATAGGTTTGTGAGGTCCAAGGGCCTTGTCAATAGTATCTAATGTTATTTGTGAACCTTTTCCAATTGAACAGATTCCAAAATGGCACTAAGGTAGTCAGGACATGTTAGCAGGTTTGATTACAAGTTGCCCCAGAGAACTGAGAAAATAAAATTTCTGTATCTACTCTGAGAGTGAGGTTAGGGAAAGGATTTATTCTGTGAAAGGAGAATTGGGTAACTTTAGGTCACCTAGGAGTTTTCTAGTAGTTCCATAAGCTCTTTTTATGTGGTTCCAGGAAGGAGGGGCAGCTTTGTAAAGAAAGAACAATTGTACCCCAAAGAGGATTCAGCCTGAACTTAAGCCACGTCTGCTCTCATCCCAGCTTCACCCTGTACTCACCTAGGTTGCACTTGCTCCCCATCTGAGTTGCCCAGTAGGATAGCTACGGAAGGGGCCACCACCAGCTGTGTGCTTGCAGAGAATATGGGCTTTCCTCCGTGGGTTTCAAAGCTCTCCACATACATCTGGTCAGATACCAGCAGTCTTCTTGTGTAAGAATTTTTAATAATAGGATCAAAACTATTTCCTGAATATAGTTTTTTTTTAATCTGTAAAGGACTATTATAGGACAATCTGATTTTTAACATTGATGACAAAGTAGGAAAGTCAGCAGGTGGGGTTATTTCAGAATAAGTGTCCTTCATTTTTCCTACTTGTAACAAAAGCAGTATAGCCATCAAATGAACAAACCCTACCTCTTTAGAAAATAAGTCGTTTATTCCGAAATCAGTCATTTATTCCTATTTATAGGGTCTGCCCTAAAACAACAAATGGTCTTTAAAATTGTTGGTTTTTCTTGACTGATGTAATCACATTTCTTTGCCTGATTAACTCTTTTTACCATCCTTGATGTTCTTTGGATCTCATCCATAGGTGACAATATTTTGACACTGGAAGTTAGTGAAGCAGCGACGGCAAAAAGTAAATTTTCAGTTAAAGGAGCCCCCAAATGTCTTGTCCATCCTCCTGCAGATACATGGCACCATGAGGCCTGACCCCACTCAGTAGGTAGCACTGTGATAGGGGCTATTGTCACCTCTTCTAGCATCATGGTGAACATGCTACCTCACCAGATTTGTAATTGCTTCTGTCAGGAGGTCAACAACTCCCACTAACTCTAAACTGAATTTAAGTTGAAATCCCAGAATGAGCCTCTTTAAAAATGTCTATTGTCTCTGATTGTGGCTTGGGTCATCTTTGTAAAGTCACATATATTTTTTATCTGTTAGAGCTGCTGGGAGTGCAGTTCATTAGGTATTGCCACTGTATGGCAAGACTGTCACATTCATTCAAATTAACTAAGGACCCATGGCCAAATGATCAGTCCTGGAAGTTTAATGTCTAATTTGCCTGATATGCATCATTATGTAGGTCAGCTGTGAGTACAACTCCCTCGCTTGTTGCAAAATGGAGTCGTGATACCCATCTGATGATCAAATGACTCAGTGCCTACCTACAGAGTTTTTAAGCACAAGGCTTTGTGCATAAGTGCTCAATAAATGACACCTGCTATTATTTCACACACTTTGCACAAATAAGAATGGGCAATGCATTTTCAAAGCATGAAAATGGGCACAAGGTATTTTATTATGTTCACCCCAACAGCTATTAAACAGCTGTTAAGCCCACTCCTCAAATCCCATTCCTCCCACTGTGGGAATGAGGAGAAAGAGTTTATCAGAAAATAGTTAGGCCTTCACTTCAACTCTCAACCTAACTTTAAGGTAAGAAAGGTAAGTTTTGGATCTATAAGAATATGTTAATTAAAAATATAATGGTTCCAGAATGGAGTATAGCATCTGTACCTACTAATGGTACTAGTGTAAATTGGTAAAACTTTTGTGAGGTAGCAAATTTAGTGGTTAAGAATGTAGGCTCTGGGACCAGATTTCCTGAGTTCTCATCTTGTCTCCATACCCTATGAGCTCTGTGCCCTTGGACAAGTTACTTAAATTCTCTGTGCCACAGTTTCCTCATATTTAAAATGGAAATAGGCTGGGTATGGTGGCTCACACCTGTAATCCTAGCACCTTGGGAGGCTGAGGTGGGAGGATCACTTCAGGCTAGGAGTTTGAGACCAGTCTGAACAACATAGCAAGACCCCGTCTCTATAAAATATAGAAAAGTTAGCTGGTCATGGTGGTGCACCCCTATAGTCCCAGCTTGGGAGGTTGAGGCAGGAGGATCACTTGAGCCCAGGAGTTTGAGGTTGCAGCAAGCTATGATGATGCTACTGCTCTCTAGCCTGGGCAACAGAGTGAGACCCTATCAAATGAATAAATAAATAAAATGGAAATAAACAATGCCTTATAAGGAAATAAACCTGCCTTATAAGATTATGTGAAATATGTCTGTTAATATATGTCAAGCACTTAAAATAGTTCACAATTTAAGTATTCAATCAATAATTAGTACTGGAAAATAATTTCACAATAATGAGATAATAACTTAGATACTATTAGTGTCACTTCTGGGAATCTGCACCCTAAAAATAAAACATAAAAAAGTTTCCTAATAGCACAGAAGCTACAGGCACAGACTTTGGAATCAGTCAAGTAAAGATAAAAAGCATGTTTCAAAATACTCATTTAAAGCAGGGATACCATAAATTCATAAATGATAGTCCAAATTAAATGCATGGTGGGTAGGCTTGAGTAAAGCTGTAAATCTTCCATCAGCCCTAAGAGATACATTAAGAAACAGGATGCAGGGCTGACTTTTCCTCAGTTCTGATCCAAGGTGATAATTCCTGTTTTCTTACTTAACCAGTCTGGGCATCCAACGGTGATACAGCCAGAAAAAGAATCTTCATCCAAGACCAAGAGAAACAAAATTGATAGCAGGGAAGTGATGAAAGGCATCAAGGAAAGTGAGAGTATAGATAAGAAAATGCGAGAAAATAAATGACAAGATCAGAAGACAGAAATATCTGAAACAAGTCACAAATGGACAGCATGAGCTATCTCTGGTCAGGACTAGAGCTGGGTCATCTTAGGATTTTGGAGGCATACTTTCATGGGTTGCTATTTGATTGAAAGATCTTGCTGAACAGAGATATGGTTTTTGTCTTTTCTGCTAAAAAGGTAGCTTTTTGGGGGAAGGGGTTCTTTTCTGTTTTTTTTTTTTTTTTTTTTTTTATTTTTGTTTATACTGCTGACAGTATTTAAGGGGAAGAAGCCTATGTATTACTCAGAGTAACATGCTTTACTAAAATAGGCTTCCATTCTAAAGGATTATTTTTAAAATAAGAAACACCAAATAATATTCAGTGTGCTTGATTTGAAAGGATTCTTTATTTGGTTGTATTTGAGGCATACAAAGTTATTTCATAATCACAAAGGGGGTAACTTTTTTTCTTTTTCTTTTTATTTCTCTTTTTCTTTTCTTTTCTTTTTTTTCTCTTTTTTTTTTTTGAGGAAAAGGAAAGAGAAGCTTAGAAAGGGGGTAATTTTAACCAAAGATTCAAAATTGATAGTCTTCCTTTGATGTATATGTATAGTAATGTATACACACATGCATGTGCTTCTAAAATAAAATGTTACATTTTGATTCAAATGTAACATGTCCAAAATTGAACTGATTGTTTTTTCTCCCAGCCCAAAACCTTTTATTTTCCTGTAAGCCCCATCTTGCAAAATGGCACCAGCTTGGGCACAGTTGCTCAAGCTAAAAGTATGGGGATATCTTGGCTTCATTTCCTTCATTCCTCACGTCTAATTAATTCACTCTTTCAACTAACATTTACTAAGTGCCAGGCATTCTGCTAGTCTTTCATGAAGCTTGGAGTTAGAGTGAGAGACTGATAGAACTCAAACCATCTTGCCAGTGAATGAAGAAATTACAGGTGGAGATAAGGCTCTGAGGAAAAGGAGCATGACTGTGAGAGTCACAGAGGACTGTGCTGCCCTGGGAATCGTGGAAGGCTCCCAGAGGATGTGACCCTTGCTTGGATTCTATCTTTTTTATGCAGAGGGTTTTAATAAGGAACGAGTAATGGACAGGATCCAATGTGCATTTTCAAAGGAATATTGCCAGTCCTATCACTCTACCTCCTAAATACTTCTGGCATCTGTTCACTTTCCACTATCCTCACTGCCATCACTAGCATGAACCTCCATCAATTCACTCCTGGGGACGTTTTCTCCAAAGGGCAACACATCTCATCATTAAAAATATCTTGATTATACTTACCCAACATAATATGTACATGTATGTATTGGACAATAATATATACTCATACTGTCCTATTATATGTGCATTAAAAGCAGTCACTAAAAATTCAAATAAAATTTTACATTTTAGATTTGTTGACAATATTTTACCACTAAAAACATATTCCTAATTATTACTAAATATTATTATTTTAGTGGGAAAAATTTGACTCAATGTACTTTATGATTTTTTAAAATCTTAGTTTAATACTCTGTGATACAGCAATTCACAAGTGTGGTTCCAAATTTGGGTTACGTTGATTCTTGGATTTAGTGGCTGTCATAGCTGAAGAGAGACCTCACAGAGACATGGGGACCTAAAGGAGGCAGTGCCCCACTGGCTACACCTCCCAGCGCAGCCATTCATTTCTCAATCCTATCCGCTAATTTACAAAGATTTATTTCTTTTCATTGTTAGTCTACAAAGGTACACTTAGATGAGGGTCATCATTAATGCTCATGGGAGTGAACGCAGGAACCCTACATCATAATTTCGAATTTATTCTGACAGACTTCTCACAGTTGATTAGATGGACACTGCTTTGCCATACACTGTGGCCAACCAAAGAGTTCTTACTAGGAGTGAAAGTGTCAGCTCTACTTTTTCTTGTGTCCTTATGCTTGGCTTATTATTATTTTTTAGATAAGAAGTTTATTTAGAGGAATCTTTTAAATCTATTTGTCCATTTGGGAGGATAAGTTAAAACAGATGATATGATTTATAAATTCACTCAGTGAAGCATACAGAAATGGCAATACCTTAAGATATGCTGAAAGGGGAAAAATCAATGAAGGCACCATTGTCATCCCTCTGTACCTTCTTCAAGACACGTGAGTGCTGTGAGTGACAGGAAGCCATCTGATGTGTGGGCTGACTGCAGTCCGCTTTATGAGTATTCATGAGTCTTCCATGAGCATCTCCTAACTGGACTCACCCTATCCACTCTTGGCCAGCTAATTTTTCCACTACAGTTTAGAAATCACTTCCTCAGGGGACCATTTCTAAAGCCTAAACTAGCTTATATGTTTCCCTACATTAAGATTATTTATTCAGAGACTGTCTTCCTCACCAGTCTGCAAGCTTCACAAGAGTAGACGCCATGTTCTTAATGGTTTTCAAGCACCTAGCACAAATAATAGAAGCTCAAAAAATATTCGTTGAATTAATGAATAAGTAGAATGTCTTAACAGTTAAGTAGTTACACTTTATTTATATTTAACTTAAATTTCAGGTCTTTAAAAGGACAAAGAATTGAAAAAACATGAAATATCAAATTTACATTTAGCTAAGTTCTTGAAGGTTAGTGTTCTATATACACAAATCAAATGAATAGCAATTTTTGGAACTATAGCTATTTTTGGAAACTTGCGTGAATAAATTGCAATTTTAAAACACCAAGAGTAAGTACCTATTGAATGTCATTTTTGAAAGGGAAAAAGGAGCCTCAACCTGTACTTTAAAAGTAATACATTTAATTGAACAGTTTTCTGGTTTATGCAAATTATCTGGAATATTCAGAACTCTAACCACCTAAAAATTACCCTTCCTATAGGAAATATAGTTTTTGTTGCTGGAATTATCTGGATAAATGCTGGCATTCTCCAAGGCATGTTCTCAGTATGAAATGAACATTTGTAAATGGAGTCTAATTAAATTTTGTGCTTTAAAAGAAGAGTTACAAGTTAATTTGTTCTGTTGTTTCTCCTTGCTCTTCTTATACCAGTTACCATTTAGGAATCATACTGTGGGCCGGGTGTGGTGGCTTACGCCTGTAATCCTAACACTCCGGGAGGCCGAGGCGGGAGGATTGCTCGAGGTCAGGAGTTTGAAACCAGCCTGAGCAAGAGCAAGACCCCATCTCTACTAAAATTAGAAAGAAATTAATTGGCCAACTAAAAATATATAGAAAAAATTAGCCAGGCATGGTGGCACATGCCTGTAGTCCACGCTACCTGGGAGGCTGAGGCAGAAGGATTGCTTGAGCCCAGGAGTGTGAGGTTGCTGTGAGCTAGGCAGATGCCACGGCACTCTAGCCAGGGCAACAGAGTGGGACTCTGTCTCAAAAGGGAATTATACTATGGTTCGGATATGAACCATGTAACAGTATCAATTTAATAATGAAGTCAACAGTTCTTTCCCTGTATTGTCACTTTGATCAATAAAGAAATGCACTGATCTTTCTTTCTAATAGAATGCTGGAAAACCATCCTACTGCTTGGCATTTGTTCATTTACTTTTTCATTCATCCAACCTGTGTGTTCCATGTTAATTCCTATTGTAGCATTCTTTATTTGATTCTCTTCTCCTCTGGAAACTTCCTCCTGAGTTTATTTTTACTTCTGTGTTTTCATCTTTTTCTTTACTGACTGTAAAATTTTCAATCATTAAAAAAAGAAATAAAAGAGGGAGGGGGAAAATGGGGACAGGGGAAAAGAAAGGAGGAAATTTCCCTTGATTGTACATTTCTCTACCTATGGCTCTCATCTTTCTTCTATTTCTCCAAAGAATAGTAAGTAATGTATGTTTCTAAATCTTTACCTCCCATTCACTCTTTAAATACACACACACACACACATGTGCAAAATTAATTTACTCTCGCTGTATAAAACTTGGAAAATGTAGCTAATATAAAGAATGTAAAGAAGAAAACCAGAACCAGCTATGTGTTTATAGACCATAGTTAACCACTATTGACATTTAGATCATTTTGTTTATGTGCATTTTGTTTTTTACATTCAAAATTATGTCCAATTTTGTATTTGTATGTGATATTAAATTATGTTGGTTTTATTCTACCATTAAAAATTTTTCAAAAACATAAATTCTAATAACCACAAAATGTTCTATCATATGATTTTATAATTCTCATTAATTTCAGATTTTCATTTCTTTGTATATATATCTAATACTTCATCCCCATGTCTGATTATTTCCATAAGATCAATTTCTACAAGTAGAATTACAGGGTGAAAACATGGCAACATTTTAAAGTACTTGATACAGGGGTGAGGCACTTCGAAAGGGCTGACTACAGGCACCTGGCACTCCACAAAGAAGGATTAAAACAGTAAGCAGATAATCACATGTCAAATAGAACATGTGAGAGAAAACACTAGAACTCAGCAGGAAATGGAACAGGGAGGTGACAGGGAACATATGGAAGGAGAGGAAAGTGAGGCAGCTGGTCCAGCCAGGATTGGCTAGGAGCCAGGAGAGGTTCCCTAGTGCAGGGAAAGGGTAAGTGGGAGCTCCCCAGAGGTCCACATTCCCACTGCGGTCTCCTGCCATCCTAGCCACGGGAGAGGCCCTCAGACTTTCTGGGCTTTGAGACTAATATAGGGAGCTGCCTCGAGTCCATGTGACGTTATGGTTTCAGCTAGGGAGTTTGTGCTGGGTCCAACACAACTCCCCAAAACCCAAGCAGCTACAGCATGGCACCATTTTGAGAGCTCACTCCCCACCAGACTGCTTCCTGCCCTGGTGCCCAATAACCACTATACCTCCACATACCTGGAGCCCCAGTGACATCCTCCTGAGTCCACCATGAGGGCTACAATGGCATGATTCCAGCTGGACCCGGTGGTGCAACCAGGTCCCCAGCACTCTAGCTCATGCAGTGTCCTGCTCCCCAAGGAACAGCTGGTACAGTGCCCCAGGGTGGCTGACTTCAAGACAAAAATTGCCAAAGCTTGCACTCCCCAGAGGCTGAGAGTTGCCTGCCTGGGACTGCTGCCACTGAGAGCAACACTGTGCCCCCCACCAGTAGCAGGACTACCATGCACCCCCCATGGACCAGCCCACCCAAATGTCATCCCAAGGCCTTAGAACAGGCTTGCCCTGTTCACTGCCTCTGCCACCCAGGCACACTGTGTGGGGTTGGGGATAGCCCTGCCCTGATCACCACAGGCTGCATCTATGCATATCACTGAGGGGACCTTAGGGCAGGCCCAACATGCCCAGTGCCTGAATGTGCTGTCCAGGGACCTGGGGATCGACACACCCTGCCTAGATTTAACTCAAAAGGTCTTCTCCAAAGTGCTTTATTGTCCCGACTGCGGTACGTTATTCACAGAACCTGGAGGAGGGAGTGGGAGTTGGATGGGACAAGAGACGCAAGAGATGGAGACGAGACAGTATTCTGATCAAGTCTGTTTATTGAGTAAGGTCACAGCTTTTATAGACAAGAGAAAGGGGACTGCCCAGTCATAATGCAAATTAGGCGAAAAAAGACTGACCAATCAGGAAGCATTTGAGGAGTTACAGCTTGCAGTTCTCAATTAGGTCTGGATATGTAAATGAGGCATCCAAAAGCATCCAATCAGAGGGATAGCAAATGC
>CAUYMX010033690.1:0-10241 GCA_963573855.1 Lepilemur septentrionalis | reverse complement strand
TAGGTACAGTTGGAGCACTATGTATGTACTCTATGGACTACTTTGACAGAGTAGATTTTTGAATGTAACAAGATAAGTCAACTTGAGTGGTAATATATTTTGGGAAATCAGCTCACTATAAATTGTGACTGTAAACATTGTCCTGTAAATGCTTTGTAGTTTTCCCCCAATAAAAAAAAATCTCAAAAAAAAAATATAGAAACTTAAAAAAAAAAAAGTCCAATGAGGTTTTCCACAGAATTTTTTTTTTTTTTGAAGATGTCATGCCACTATCTCCTAGCCTGTAGGGTTTCCACTGTCCACAGAATTTTTTTAAAAATCCTAAAATTTCAATTACATAACTGTTGATTTCTGGGGATACCTTTCATCCTAGCAAAATGCTGATATTAATAATTACCAATGACAGAAAATAACCTACAAATAATAGAGGGCATTTAAAAAAAGGCAGTGATGTGGCTTATAGTCCCAGCTACTTGGGAGGTTGAGGCAGGAGGATCTCTTTAGTCCAGGAGTTGAAAGTCAGCCTGGGCAACATAGCAAGACTCTTTTTCTAAAAAAAATAATAAGGCATGTATTCAAACAGTGAAACAGTGGAGGTGAGAAGTGAGAGAAATGGACAATGGAGGGAAAAAAAATCCTAAAATTTACACAGAACCACAAAAGACTTGAAATAGCCAAAACTGTCTTGAGCAAAAAGAAGAAAGCTGGAAGCATTGCACTGCCTGACTTCAAGATGTACTACAAAGGTACAGTAATCAAAACAGTATGTACTGGCATCAAGAGACATATAGACCAATGGAATAGAATAGAGAGCTCAGAAATAAATCCATGCAATTATGGTCAATTGATTTTCAACAAAGTTGCCAAGAACACACAATGGGAAAAAGACAGTCCTCAATAAATGTTGTTGGGACTATTGGATATCCACATGTAGAATAATGAAATTGGACTCTTCTCTCACACCATATGCAAAAATCAACTCAAAATGTAGTAAAGAATTAAACATAAGTCTTGAAACTATAAAACTGCTAGAAGAAAACAGGTGAAAGTTTCATGACATTGGTCTGCATAATGATTTTTTGGATATGACCCCCAAAGTACAAGAAACAAAAGGAAAAATAGACAAAGTTACATCAAAGTAAAAAGCTTCTGCACAGCAAAGGAAACAAGATTGAGGAGACAGCCAATGTAATAAAAGAAAATATTTATAAACTATATACCTAATAAAGGGTTAATATCCAAAATATATGAGGAACTCTATAATTCAATAGCAAAAAACCAAATAGCCCATTTAAAAAATGAGCAAATCATCTGAATAGACATTTTTCCAAAGAAGACATACAAATGGCCAACACGTATGTGAAAAAAATGTTCAACATCACTAATCATCAGGGAAATGCAAATTAAAACCACAGTGAGATATCACCTCACACATGTCAGAATGGCTAATATCAAAAAGACAAAAAATAACAAGTGTTGGTAAAGATGTGAAAAAAGAGAACCCTTGTGCACTATTGGTGGTAATGTAAATTAGTACAGCCATTATGTACAACAGTTTGAAGTTTCCTCAAAAATTTAAACATGGGACTACTGTATGATCCAGCAATCCCATTACTGGATATATATCCAAAGGAAATGAAATAAGTGTGTCAAATAGATATCTGCACTTTGACATTCATTGCAGCCCTATTCCCAATAGACAAGATATGGAATCAATCTGAGTGTCCATCACTGGATGAATAAAGAAAAATTAGCAGATATACACAATGAAATACTATTCAGTCATATCAAAGAATGAAATGCCATTATATTGAACAACATGGATGAATCTTGAGGAGATTATGTTAAGTAAAATAAGCCAGGCACAAAAAGACAAATACTGGATGATCTCACTTATGTGTGCAATCTAAAGTAGTTTAACTCATATAAGTAGAGAGTATAACGGTGGTTACCAGGGGCTGGGTTGTGGGTTAGGTTGGGGAGATGTTGGTCAGAAGATGCAAAATTTGTTAGACAGGAAGAATAAGTTCAAGACATTTATTGTAGAACATGGTGAGTATAGTTAATATTAATGTATTGTATTCTTGCAAATTACTGAGAGTAGATTTTAAGTGTTTTCACCACAAAAATAAGTGTGTGAGGTAATACATATGTTAATTAGTTTGATTTAGCCATTCCACAGTTATACATATTTCAAAAAATATGAATACAATATATACACTATTTTGTCACTTAAAATGTTTTACAAATGAAGAAATACAGCTGATTTTGTATACTGCAACTTTGCAGATTTTATTTATTATCGCTAATAGTCTTTTTGTGGATTCTTTAGGATTTTCTCTGTGTAAGGTCATGTCTTCGGTGATTAGAGATATTCATACTTGCTTTTGTACTTGGATTTCTTTTATTTCTTTTACTTGCCTAATTGCTCTGGCTAGAACTTCCAATGCCTATGTTAAGTAGAAGTGGACTAAAGAAGCATCCTTATCTTGTTCCCGATCTTAGGGGGGAGAGTATCCAGTATTTTGCTATTGACTTTGAAGTTTTCCTCTGGTTTTTTTATATAAGTACTTTATTATGTTAATGAATTTTCCTTCTTTTTCTTGTTTGTTGCGTGATTTTATGACAAGGTGGTAATTTTGTCAAATGCTTTTTCTGCATCGTGTTTTTACTTCATTCTGTTACCTTGGTATATTATATTGATTTAGTTTTATATTTGAACCATCATGAAGAAAACTAATGACTAGGTCCAGCCCCCAGATATTCTGATTTAGTTGGTTTGGGGTATGGTCTGGGCATTATGAGTTTCAAAATTAGGTGATTCCAACATGCAGCCAAGATTGAGATCCTACTGCCCGTGAGGAACACAAAAATAGAAAAGCAAATAATGAAAGTAGCTACCATTTACTATTCTCCAAGGTAACCTTCCCACCACCCTACAAAAGTAGGTATTATTTATTATTCTTATCCACATTTTATACCTAATAAAACCATAGCATAAAAGGCTAGGAAATTTGCCTGTATACATCCCATAGAAAGTAAGTCTCAGAGGTCAGGTTCAAATCCAAGGAGTCGGACTCTGGAACCCAACAGCTTAACCACTCCATTAGTACTTCCCCTCCTGGCCTCCAGTTGTAATTTGTGCTACTGCTGTTATAGTTCATGCAATTGTCAGTCAACAGTAGAGCATGGGAGCCATTGGATATTTGTCTGATGAGGCTTGGTAGAGTTCTAAAAAATGCCTGTGGTCAGTGGTCAGTAAACAGCCAGCGAGATAAGCAGGGAGAACAGACAGAGGACATCAAAGAATAACAGTAAAAACCATGAGCACAGAATTGGGTATCAGAGAAATCAGAAAAATACTACAAAGAGGAAATGGCAATAAGAAACAAAAGTAGACCAAGATCCAGGAAAAGTGGTCAGATTCCTGAAACTGTAGGAGGTTAAGATTCACTTTACCATCAGTCCTTTACTATACCTTTGTCCAGGGTTTGTGCAAGAAATTAACATAAAAATAATCCCTGTGGGTTTTGGGGAATATGTAAGTATAGACTAGAGACTAGAAATTTAGTAAGTTTGAGTGAGCTCTAGCATTCCAGCTAATAGGGAGTGAAGGACAAGAGAGGACATGAAAATGAACTGCAATGAAGTACTGTACTGTACTGTTTATTATTATTATGATAAAATGCGTGTAACATAAAATGTACCATTTTAATCATCTTAAAATGTAAAATTCATTGACATTTTCAATGTTGTGCAATTATTACCACTATCTAGTTCCAGACCTTTTTTTTAATAGATTTTAGAAATCCCCTTGTGAAACATTTTTCTTTCTTTTTCTTTTTTCTTTTTTTTAGTTCCAGACCTTTTTATCACCCTATAATCATTAAGTAGACACTCCCCCCAGAAATCTTCCTTCTGTTTCTATGGAATTGCCTATTCTGAATTTTCATATAAATGAAATTACACAATAGGTGGCCTTTTGTATCTGGCTTTTTTTTTCACCCAGCATGTTTTTGATATTTATGTAGCATGCGTCAGTACTTCATTCCTTTTATAGATAAATAGTATTCCATTTTATAGTTAAACGTCATTTTGTTTATCTATTTATCCATTGATGGAAATCTGGCTTATTTCTATCTTTTAGTTATTGTGAATAGTGCTGCTATGGGTAATCATGTATAAACGTTTATTTGGACACTTACTTTTGATTATTTTGGTATATATGAGTAGAATTGATGGATCATATGAAACTTCTATGTTTAACTTTTTTAGAAACCACCAAAATGTTTTCGCTTTAATATTTTCACCAGTAATGTACAAGTGCTCTAATTTATCCGCATCTTCCCAATGTTTGTTATTTTCTACTTTTTATATTATAGCCATCCTACTGAATGTGAAGTGGTATCTCATTGAGGTTTTGATTTGCATTTCCCTAATAAAAAAATGACATTTAGCATTTTTCATGCTGCTTGTTGGCCATTTGTATATCTTCTTAAGAGAAGTATCTCTTCAAGTTCTTTGTCCATTTTTTTGTTGGAATGTTTGTGCTTTTCTTGTTGAATTTAAAGGTGCTTTAAAATATATGCTGAAAACTAGACCCTGATCAGGTATATGGAAATAATAAATGTCTGAGGTGATAGATAGTCCCATTACTCTGATTTGATTAATTCATGTTGTACGCCTACATAAAAACATCACATGTACCCTATAAAGATATATAACTATTGTGTACCCATGATAATTAAAAATAAAATTTAAAAAATGATTTGCACATGGTTACTCCTATTCTGTGTGTTGTCTTTTCATTCTCTTGACAGTGTCTTTTGGTGGACAAAAGTCTCAATTTTGATGAAGTTCTATTTATGTATTTTTTTACTATTTGTGATTTTGAGCCATATTTTTAAAAAATTGCCAAAACGTAAGTCATGAAGATTTACCCCTATGTATTCTTGTAAGAATTTTATAGTTTTAGCTCTTATACTTAAGTGGTGTATTCATTTGAGTTAATTTTTGTTTCTACTGTGAGATAAGGTTTCAACTTTTATTTATTTGCATGTGCATATGCAGTTTCCCAGCACCAATATTAAATTATTCATTCATTCACATTATTCTTTCTCTATTGAATTCTCTTGGCACCCTTATGGAATATCAATTGACCATAAGTAAATTGGTTTATTTCTGGACTCTCATTCTATTTCATTGATCTATATGTCTATTCTTATTCCAGTACCACATAGTTTTGATTACTATAGTTTTGTAGTAAATTTTGAAGTTGGAAAGTTTGAGTCTTCCAACTTTGTTCCTCTTTTTCAAGATTGTTTAGACTCTTCAGGTAACCTTGAAATTCCATCTGAAGCTTAGAATCAGCTTTTCCATTTCTGTAAAAAAAAAAAAAAACAACTTGGGATTAAGTATTTTATTTTTTTGATGCTATTATAAATGACATATTTTACTTAATTTTTTGTATTGTTCATTACTAATTTCTAGAAATGCAACTGGTTATTTTGTGTTGATCTTGAATTCTGCAACTTTGCTGAATTGGTTTATTAGTGCTAATAGGCTTTTTGCATGTGAATTCTTTATGATTTTCTATATATAGGCTTTTAGCTGTTATAAATAGAGATAGTTTTAGTTATTCCTTTCCAATTTCATTGTCTTTTTTCACCTCACTCAATTCGTCTGCCTAGAGCTTCAGTATAATGTTCAATAGAAGTAGTAAAAGCATCCTTAAATTCTTCCTGATCTTAGAGAGGAAAAGCTTTCAGACTTTAACCATTGAGTATGCTGCTGCCTGTGGATTTTTCACATATACTTTTTATTTTAAAAAAATGTAATCATAACATCCTGATGCAAAAAAAAAATTCTCATCTATTCCTAATTTATTAAGTGTTTTTACCATGAAATGGTGTTGAATTGCGTCAAATGTTTTTCTGTATCAATTGAGACAACCATGTTTCTTTTCTTCCCTTCATTCTATTAATGGTGTATTTCATTGATTGATTTTTTTGGTATTAGTACCTTTGCATTCCTGGAATAAATCACACTCAGTCGTGATGTATAATTCTTTTAATATGCTGCTGGATTTTGTTTGCTAGTAATTTGTTAAGATATTTTGCATCTACATTTATCAGAGATATTGGTGCAGTTATTTTTTCCTTGGGCTATATATACCTGGCCTTGGTACCAGAATAATAAAAGACTCATAGAATTAATTAGGAAGTGTTCTTGTTGCTTCAATTTTTATAACAGTTTGAGAATTGGTATTAATTTTTCTTTAAATATTTGGCAGAATTCACTGGTAAAGCCATCTAATCCTGGTTTAATTTTTTTTCATTTTGTTGTGAGGATTTTAATTCCATGTTATAGGTTTTTGACATAAAATCTTGTAACTATAATCTTTACTAAGTAAAGATTAATTTGTAGTTTTATAGATCTACGTACATTTTCTATTTCTTCCTAAGTTGTAGTAGCTCATGTGTTTCTAATAAATAGTCTATTTCATCTAAGTTATCTAATTTTTGTCATAAATTATTAATAGAAATCTATTATAATCTTTTTTATTTCTCTAAAGTTGGGAGCAGCATCCACAATTTCATTTCTGATTTAGCAATTTTAATTTTCTCTCTTTATTAGTCAGTATAGCTAAGATTTTGGGGGGTTTTTTGTTGTTTTTGTTGTTGTTGTTATTTCTTCTCTTTATTTGCTGTGAGATAATAGACCACATCTATAATAACGTAATGATGCTGACAAAAGCTAATGTCCATTGAGAGCTTACTAGGTGATCAAAGATTGTATCAACCACTGTGTATGCATTATTTCATTTAATCACCACAAAAATTTTACGAAGCAGACACTAGTCCTAGTCCCATCTTCCTAATGTTAAATCTGAGGCTTAAACTTTGTTAATCTTTTCAAAGAATCAACTGTTGTTTCTCTTGATTTTCTTTATGGATTTTATTAACTATTTTATTACTCTAATCTTCAAAATTTCTTTCCTTTCTTATTTATTAATTTTTAAATTTTATTTATTTTTTTAAATTTCAGAATATTATGGGAGTGCAAACATTGAGGTTACATATATTGCCTTTGCACCACCTGAGTCAGAACTACAGGCATGCCCATCCCCCAGACAGTGCACACCACGAGCATTGCGTGTGAATATATCGATGACCTCCTCGTCCTTCCCACCTGCCTAACACCTGATGAATGCTACTTCCATATGTGCATATAAGTGTTGATCAATTAGTACCAATTTAATGGTAAGTATATGGATTGCTGGTTTTTCCATTCTTGTGATACTTCACTTGGGAGAATGGGCTACTGCTCCATCCAGGATAATATAAGAAGTATTAGTTCCCCATTGTGTTTTGAGGCTGAGTACTACTCTGTGGTATAAATATACATTTTTATTAATCCACTCATGTACTGATGGGCACTTGAGTGCTTTCAATATCTTTGCAATTGTGAATTGTGCTGCTAGAAACATTCAAGTGCAAATGTCTTTATTATAGACTGTCTTTTCTTCCTTTGGGTAGATACCCAGTAGTGGGATTGCTGGAACAAATGGTACTTCTGCTTTTAGTTCTTTGAGGTATCTCCATATTGCTTTCCATAGGTGTTGTACTAGTTTGCAGTCCCACTAGTATTATATGAGTGTTTGTATCTCTCTTCAGCAATGCCAACATTTGTTGTTTGGGGACTTTTTGATGAAAGCCATTCACACTGGAGTTAAGTGATATCTCATTGTGGTTGTTTTGCATTTCCCTGATGATTAGAGATGTTGAGCAATTTTTCATATGTTACTTGGACATTAGTGTATCTTGTTTTGAAAAGTTTCTGTTCATGTTCTTTGCCCACTTTTTAATGGGGTTGTTTGATTTTCTTTCTTGCTGATTTTCCTGAGTTCCATATACATTCTAATTCTCAGCCCTTTATCAGATGTATAGCATGCAAATATTTTCTCCCATTCTATAGGTGGTATATTTGCCCTAGGGGTAGTATCTTTGGCTGTACAGAGCTTTTTAATTTGATCAGATTCCATTTTTTATTTTTGTTGATACTGTGATTTCTTTCGGGGTGTTCTTGATACATTTTTTTGCCTAGGTCGATGTCTGTAAGCATTTTTCCAATGTTTTCTCCTAGAATTCATATGGTTTCTGCCTTCAGATTAAGTGTTATCCATCTTGAGTTGATATTTTTGAGAGGTGAGAAGTGCAGACCAGTTTCAGTCTTCTACATGGGGCTATCCAATTTTCACAGCACCATTTACCGAATAAGGACTCTTTTCCCCAGTGTATGTTTTTGTCTGCTTTGTAAAAGATCAGATGGCTATATGAGGATAGTTTTATATCTGGGTTGTCAGTTGTGTTCCATTGGTCTGTGTTTCTGTTCTAGTGCCAATAATATGCTGCTTTTGTCACTATAGCCTTGTAGTATAGCTTGAAGTCTGGTAAATTGATGCCCCCCAATTTGTTCATTTTACTTAAGGAACTTTAGCTATACATGGTCTTCTCCGGTTCCATATGAAGCATAGAATTATACTTTCTAGATCTGTGAAAAATGATGTTGATATTTTCATAGGGATTGCATTGAATCTGTAGATCACTTGAGTAGTATAGACATTTTAACGATGTTGATTCTGCCATCCATGAGCATGGTAAAGTTTTCCATGTGATTACATCCTGTGCTATTTCCTTCCTTAGTGTTTTATAGTTCTGCCTGTAGAGGTCTTTCATCTCCTTAGTTAAATATATTCCTATGCATTTTATTTTATTTTTGTTGCCATTGTGAATCGTATTGAGTATTTGATTTGGTTCTCAGATTGACTGTTGTTGCTGTATATGAATGCTACTGATTTATTTACACTGATTTTGTAATCTGATACATTGCTGAACTTATATGTCAATTCCAGTAGTCTCTTGGCAGAATCTTTGGGGCTCTATAGATATATCATATCATCACCAAAGACCAATCGTTTTACCTCTTCTGCCCCCATTTGTATGCCGTTGATTTCCTTCTCTTGTCTGATTGCTCGGATAGGTCATCCAGAACTATGTTGAATAGAAGTTGTGATAGAGGGCAACCTTCTCTGGTTCCAATTCTAGGCAGGAATGCTTTCAATATTTCTTCATTAAGTATCATTGTGGATGTGAGTTTCTCATGTATTGCTTTTGTCATTTTGAGGTAAGTCCTGTCTATGCCTATTTTGTTAAGCGTTCTTATCATAAAACGGTGCTGAATTATTTTGAATGCTTTTTCTACATCTATTGAGAGGATGATATGCTCTTTGATTTTACTTCTCATTATGAGGTGAATTGCATTATTCATCTGAATATGTTGAACCATCCCTGCATCGCTGAAATGAAACCCACTTGGTTATGATGGATAATATTTTTGATGAGCAGCTGAATTTGATATGCTAGGATTGTATTGAGAATTTTTATGTCTAATTCTATAAAAAAGACATCTGCAGCCAAAAGTTTATAGCAGCATAATACACAATTGCAAATGTGGACACAACTCAAGTGCCCATCAATACATGAGTAGATTAATAAAATGTAGTATATGTATACCGTGGACTACTATTCAGCTATAAAAAACAACGGTGATATAGTACCTCTTGTATTTTCCTGGGTAGAGCTGGAACCTATTTTACTAAGTATCCCAAGAATGGAAAAATAAGCACCACATGTACTCACCAGCAAATTGGTTTCACTGATAAACACCTAAGTGGACATATAGGAATAACATTTATTGGGCATTGGGAAGATGGGGGGATGGGTATATAGATACATAATGAGTGCGATGCACACCATCTGGAGGATGGGCACACTTGATGATCTGACCTGGGGGGCAAGGGAAAAATACATAACCTAAACATTTGCACACCCATAATATGCAGAAACAAAAAAAGAGAGAATTAGAGGCCAATCTCACTGGGGTAAAGTGGTATCTCATTGTGGTTTTGATTTGCATTTCTCTAATGATTACAGATGATGAACATCTTTTTATAGGTTTTTTGGCCATTATTCTGTCTTCTTTAGAGAAGTTTCTGTTCATCTCCTTTGCCCATTTATAAATGGGGTTGTTTGATTTTTTCTTGTTAATTCTTTTGAGTTCTAGGTAGATTCTTGTTATCAGACCTTTGTTGCAGGTATAGAGAGCAAATATTTTCTCCCATTCTGTAGGTTGTCTATTTGCTCTAGTGATAGTTTCTTTGGCTGTGCAGAAGCTTTTTA
>CAUYMX010033686.1:0-27547 GCA_963573855.1 Lepilemur septentrionalis | reverse complement strand
CCAATTAATTTCTTTCTATTTATAGTAGAGACGAGGTCTCGCTCTTGCTCAGGCTGGTTTCGAACTCCTGACCTTGAGCAATCCTCCCGCCTCGGCCTCCCAGAGTGCTAGGATTACAGGCGTGAGCCACCGCGCCCGGCCTGTGCCATTGTTTTTAAAGGAAAAATTAGAGGCAATCTATGTGCCCATTGGTAGGTGATTATTTAAAATAAAATATCTTTCCAAAGATAGCAACTATCATTAAGGTATCATTATATGTTAGGCATTCTGAAACTTCTTTTTAAGCATTATTTAATTTTCACAACATTATGGTAGATGTTACCAATTCCCTTTCTCAGTTAATGGAACTAAGGCCAAGAGAGATTAAATAATTTGCTCAAGGTCCCACTGCTGGTACACGGGGGAGTCAGGATTTAACTCATGACCATCTGATACCAGAGGAGATGCTCATAGCCATTTCATTTTAATCCATGTACTAGCATATCAGAAGCAAATAAAAAATAGTGATACACACCTATTTTATATGGAAAGATGCCCATTATATGCTGTGGGCAAAGCAGATTATCAATAGCATATACAGAATGAGTCTATATTGGTACTGTCTGCATCTTTTAATTATCAACAGAAAAAAACCCCGCTATTTTATTTTTGAAAAGAAATGTCTAAATCTTAAAGTCTCATGTGTGCAGACATTTAAGGATAAATAATCCTTAAAAACAAAACAAAACAAAACTGTTGGGGCCCTCTTAATTCTAATCCTGATCTTCCCCAGATAATGAAAAGTAAGACAATTGCATTTTCTCTTCATTCTTTCAGGTTTGGGATAGAGGTGAGAAGGATGACAAAAACACAGAAGAGAACGTTTTTGAAGAACTGTTGCCAGACAATGCATTTTTAGCTTCCACACAGTATTATGGAAGAAAAGATTTTTGCTATTGAATGCAAAATAATACCCCTGGAACATCAACGGGGAGAGTCCACCCCTGAAGAAGACAGTTTAAGGTTATTTGCAAGTCACGAGGGGCCTGTGCAGAGGCGCGTGTGAGTTCTAAATGCGGAAGGGGTTTTACTCTGAGCTCACGCCTTATTAAACATCAGCTGGTCCACACGGAAGAGAAATACTATCATTGCCCAGACTGTGGGAAGAGTTTCAGTAACAGCCCAGACTTTCTTAGTCACCAGGGAACTCCCACTGGAGAGAAGCCCTGTTAATGTCCTGACTGTGAGCGGTCCTGCAGCCAGAGCTCAGCACTCGTCATTCAGGAGAGACACTCACTGGTGAAACCCCACACCCGTGTGGGGAATGTGGCAAGAGCGTCAGCCAGAGCTTCAACCTCACCACCCACCAGAAGACACATGTGGGGGAGATAGTACCAAACTCTCTCTATATTGTGTTTTCCTGTGCATATATACCTATGATAAAGTTTAATTTATAAATTAGGCACAGTAAGATATTAACAATAATGACTAGTAATAAAATAGAAAAATTGTAAGAATGTACTGTAATAAAAGTTATGTGAATGTGGTGTCGCTCTCTCTCAAATATCTTATTCTACTCTACTCACTCTTTTTCTTCTTGTGATGGCGTGAAGTGATAAAATGGCCACACAATGAGATGAAGTGAAATAAATGATATAGGCATTATGGCGTAAATGGAAAAATTCAGAAATAAACAATTCATAAGTTTTAAACTGCATGCCATTCTGAGTAGCATGATGAAATAGCATGCCACCTCACTCTGTCCTGTCCAGATTGCTATTAGTCCCTTAGTAGCTGTCTCATCTAGATCCACTGTAGCAGTAGCACAGTGTTTGTGTATGAATCACCCTTATTTTATCTAATAACGGCTCCAAAGCGCAAGAGTAGTGATGTAGTACTTTCAGAACATGGTTGCCTGCAGGTAACTGAAATCTTGGAAAGTGAAACCATGGATAATGGGGGACTAATGTAGTATTCTAGGAAGCTAGCACGATTTAGGCTGAACTCATGCTTTTGGATCAACTGGCCTCAGCAAAGATCCCTTTCTTAAGGAGAACTAGCTGCCACCCAACGGCAAGGGACAGTATTTTAATGAATATAAGGCTCTTGGGACCCTCGCATAATCCTAGAGGCAGGGAGCTGGGAAGACTAAAATAAGCTCAATAATAACTAAGAATAAGATTTTCTGATTAGTTAGATTTAATTAGGTTTTAGGAAAAAGAATTTGACATTGCATCTATACTCAAGCTGATAGATCAAAATTCACAAGCATTGTACAGTATAGAATGATTTCTCTGGTGGGTTAAGGAAGAAGCACTAGAAAACTCTAAGCTAGAAGTCGGCAATTGGTTAGGAGGCTTATAGGCTATAGGCTATAACAGATTATAGTTCTGGTATACCAAAAACCAAACTAAGAATGCCAAGAGTTTAAAATCATTCAGGGACTCTGGGTCTGTAGAGAAATTGATGGATCTGAGAGAAGCTTGGAAGATGGAATTGAAATGGGGAGGGGCATCAGTCAGGGTCTAGTCAGGAGACAGAAACCACAAAGTGATTTGAATAGGAAAAGTTTAATATAAAGGACTATTAACCAGTAACTGGAGATTAACTGCTAAGAGGTAAAGAGAACTCTAAGGAATATAGGAATAGCAGATATAAGAAGCAGCCACTGCTCCTGGGGATGGGACAGAGCACCCAAAGAAGGGACAAATTTGGAAAAGTTCCTACCCCCAAGGTTGAGATTCAGATCTCAATAGAGAGGGTGGTTGTGTATCCACTGGGTGGTGAAGAAGTTGCTGAGGTGCCGCAGCCTGAGGCTGCAAGCAGAAAACCAGCTCGTAGGATGCTCATAAAACTTGCCAAAAAGCTGGCCTCTAAGTGCTGATGAATTTGTTAGGAAGCTCTCTTTAGGGTGTTGCTGGACTTGCTGGGAAGCCTCTTCAGCTGACCTCACTGGAAAGCTGGCTGTGGCACCAGTGGAACTCTCTAGGAAGCCGCCCGTGGGGAGGCTGCTGAAACTCTTTGGGGGTGAGCACCACCCTGTGTTCTTCACTCCGGACAAGCGCCACAGGAACAAGAAGAGAGAAAAGAAAACTGAAACCATGGAGACAAGCCCCTTTCTCCTACAGTGTCCTCCACTTCCCTTCACTGACAAAGCTTACCTTTGGGCTGGTTGGCAAAGGGGAAATATTTACAGGCTCCAGCTCCAAGATCATAAGCTGGGCAATGAAGTGTGAAATTAGAGCTCAGGGGCAATAGATTGAGAGCTGTCATGGGGTTGGGGGGGCCTCTAAGATGATTGCTATGGTCTGAATATTTGTATCCCTCCCAAATTCATAGGTTGAAAATTCTAACCTCCAAGGTGATGGTATTAGGAGGTGGGCTCATTGGGAGGTGATTAGATCATGAGGGCAGAACCCTCATTAATGGGATTGCCATTCAATTAAAGAGGCCCCAGGGAGCTCTCTGGCCCTTTCCGCTATGTGAAGACACAGTGAGCAGGAACCAGAAAACAAGCCCTCACCAGAAAATGAATCTGCTGAGCCCTTGACCATGGACTTTCTAGCCTACAGAACTGTGAGAAATAAATTTCCAGCTGGGTGTGGTTGCATACACCTGTAGTCCTAGCTACTTAAGGGGCTGAGGGAGGAGGATGGCTTGAACCCAGGAGTTCAAGGCTGCAGTGCATTATGATGAGGCTTGTGAATAGCCACTGCACTCCAGCCTGGGAAATATAGTGAGATTTTTGTCACCAAAAAAATTTTTTTTGTTGTTTATAAGATACTCAGTTTATGATATTTTTGTTATAACAGGCCAAATGAACTAAGAAAATGATACACTTTTTTTTTGGCTTGAGTGATCACGTTGATGTCGATGCTTTTCAATAAAGAAAGAATGTCATCTTGGGGTAGGAATATGATAGATTCAGGTCAAATTTTTCCGGTCAATAAGATTGCATGTAGAATGAAAAGGGGACATGACTGTTAATTGAAACATGGGAATACCAATATTTTAGGGGTAGGTAAGACAACTGTATGAAAAATAACTAAGAAGAAGGTAGATTCTAGGAGGTAAAATTAGGAAGAAGTGGCATTGTGGAGGCCAATGTAAGAGAAATTTAAAGAAAGAAAGGAATGGCAAATAGTGCCAAATTCTGCAGAGATGCCAGGTAAAAATAAGCACTGAATTGTGTCAATAGGATTTAGGAGCTGGAAGATCTTGTGTAGAACATTATTATATACAGTACAAATGTTAAAAGTGAATACAGGAGTAAGGGGATTGGACCATGTAAGTTGAACAAGACATTGCTCTAGAGTTCTTAAGATGAGGAAATGTATAAGATGCCTTGACTATTTGCAGGGGACTTACTTTGGACTTGGTCAAAAAGCATATGGTACAAATAACTCTAATACAAGGTGTACCACAGTGAACATTGCATAAAATGACAAATGAAGTGTAATTGGATTACAAGGAAGTGAGAGCTTGTTTCAGGCTGAGAACATCATAAGAGGCTTGATGAGGGAAGATGCATTTAAGTTGAGCTTTGCAGGCAGGATGGGCAAAGATCAAGAGACAGAGAATACTAAAGGTGAAGACACCAGCGTGGAAAAGTGCAGGATAGGTGGGAGGATTGTAAAATTTGACCTCTGTGTGATATGTCTAATGGCAAATATTGAGACTACTACTGGAAATGGAGGTACAAAGAGAGGAATTTTTATACGACTGTTGACTATTTAACAAGCACTCTGTGGACAATGGACGCTCAATGAACACCAAGTCAAGACTTGACCAGCACTGTGTTTAGTGGGATCAGTGAGATTGCTGGGGGCAGTTACATGGAGGACTGATTGGATGAGTGATAAACTGAAAATAATTATACCAAATCAGGGAACTACAGAGGTAGGTAAAGGACTGACTCAGCCCAGGAACTAAGAGCTTTGATTGGAGAGTAGCTGAGAAAATGGCTCAGAGCAGAAGCAAAGGGGTTCTGCCAAAGAAGTGACAAGAAATGGTGTTGAGATGTTGAAATCTAGTGGAGGGGGAAGTAAAAAGATGTGAGAGTTTAAAGAGATTGGTTTAGATGTGGTGATGCCATTAGCAGAGATGGAGAAGAACAATACGGGCAGTTTGGGTTGGGAGGAGCTTTAGTTCTGGACAAATTGAGTAATTTTAGGAGATTAGAAAGTTTTGATTCTAATCTCTCCAGTCTTTAACATAGTAGCTACTTAATATGTGTGAGTCACTGAATGGGCTCTCAACCAGGTCTCAGGACTGTCTCTGATATTATTCTTTTCGTCGTGCAGGTGGGGAAATGGGGGCTTAGAGAAGCCATTACGTGACAAATGTCCTACAGCCAGCAGGTGGCAGAGCCAGGTTAGGAGGCCGGGTTTCTCCATCTCCAGGCCCAGGCTCTTAACTATTACATAAGGCTGTATTTGTGTACATGTCATCTTCCCTTAATCAACGAACTTGTAATTCCTGGTGACCAGGATCCACATCTTGCGCTGCTTGGTAGCTCTCAAATCACCAAGAACAAGACTTTCCCAGTTTAAGTATTCAGTTAGAATCTGTTGAATGAATGAATGCTGAAGTCCACTTAATGGGCCCTGAAAGGCTTGGAGAAGTTGAAACTCCCATATTTACCAAATAAATATGTGCTTGGACTTAAGAAAATACAGCTGCTTAGTTTAGTCGATTTGAGCATGATACAAATGAGGCCAAGGTCATAGGTATAATTCCCTTGTGGGCCAGTTCTCTTTGCACTATTTTCATGCTCTCAATCTCAAACAAACTTTCTGGTGAATGCAAATACATACACTTGGTCCCAAGGGATCCAGGGAAAGAGAGGAGAAAGAATGAATTAGTGCAAATCCATCACCACTGCTGGAAAAACACCTTGAATAACATTACTTACTTCTGGTAGGTCGCTAGTGTTGTTAATGTTTACATATGAAGAATTGCTCATAATTATGTTGTGCCCTGCTTGAATTGGTTCTACTAAAGTCCAAATTAGGACACTCACTTTAAATATAAGAGGATGTATTAATTAATTTAAACAATTTTATTATTTGCTAAAGAGTTCATAGCAGGAGAAAATACCCTTGATTCACTTAAAAATTAATTTGACTTATATATAAGAACACCTTTACTAAATTAAGTGATATTTTTCTGAATAGTTCCCTACTCTTTGTGATATAGGAAATTTTCTTTTGGAATAAAAAAGAAAAGGAAAAAAGAACTTTAGCATATAATGTATTGTGGTGAAAAGGATATGATGCTTTTCAGAACAGATGTTCCTAGGTTTGAATACTGACTATACACCTTCCTACTTGTGTGATCTGGGACAACTTAGTCTCTCTGAGCCTTGTTTTTCTTTTTTAACCTGTTAGATAATCCTATGGCCCCTATGGCGTTGTCCTGAAGATCTAGAGAAATGATACCTGTAAAGCACCTTGCACATAGGTGGTCTTTAAGCAAAAAATATTCCCATCCATTTTTCTCAAAAAACTTCTGAGTTTATTACTCTGAATTGTAAGTGGTGTGAATAATTAGAGAAATTCGTGAAAAAAATGGCAGCTTTTAGAAAATATCCGTGTTATCATGTTAGCATTACATATATCTTTGAAGTGGTTGGTAATTTTTTCCAAGAAATTTTTATTTTAGCTGGTTTATGTTCTCCGTGTGGGCACTATTTGCTTTAGAAATAAGGAAGTACAATTTCCTATAATGATCCTGCCTTTTCTTTTGGCAAAGGTGAGTTTTATTTTTTTTCTGATGTAATGTAAATGGTATTGTAATTAAAACTATATACTCTTTGAGAAACAATAACTCTCTCAAAAGGGACTCTGCAATACAGAGGCTTTCACGGCACTAGCTGCTGGAAGAATCATCTTCGAGAGTCATCCTACAGCGCAGAGTTTAGCTTACTCCCTGTCTGTAAGAACAGATTCCAGGATCCGGCATTAGGTGCCTGCAGGGGTCAACTATACTCTTTATAGCACCAATAGCATTCTCCTCAACAAACAGGCAAATGGCATCATTCAAAAATCAGATTAGTTGCAATCTCCAAAGAAAAACATATTGACTAATGTAAGACACAGTGCTTGCCAAATTAGGCATTTGGAAATATTCATAGAGAAGAAGGAATCAGCCCACATCAACCTCTGGGTACCCATCTCCCTCTGTTTCCAATATGCTTCCATTCTTGAGCACAGAGCTCTCATTGTACTGAGGCCCGGGGCTCTAAGTGGTATCTATTAATCTCTGTTACTCATATTCTCATTTTTCTGACTGATGTTGCTCTAAGAAAACGTAGCAGAAGAAAGAATAAAAATGTAGTCTGTGAGGGGATGGGTGGGGATAAATATATGAAATAGATGGAAGAATCAGAAAAAAAAATCAAAGTGGAAGCATTAAGATGAAGAATTTATGTAGTACAATTTGTCATGAATTGTATTGACCAATAAAGAAAATGAGAAGTTTGTGGATTAATATTTTAAACTCATACCCTGAATTAGAAGCCTGCAAATCAATGCCAGGAATGAGAAAATGTACTTAGCAATTAGTAGGAGGGGAAAAAAAGAAGTGAGCTAGTTAATCAGCTTTAGACCCTACCTTGGTTCCATTTTGCATTCTGATCAAATGGTTTCAAACTAGTTGTCATTTACTTTTAAATTGCTGGTACAAGGAGTTTGCTGTAAATAGAAGTACTAATTGCACAGACTTGAGCCAAGCACACATGGTGCATGCTGTGTATATTTGTCTTGTGCTGTGTAGCTCTGCCAACGAACCTGCTCCTGCTGTTTCTACCCTTTCCTTTCTTGGGCACAGCACGCTCATTTACTAACTTCTCTGTGCGTACGTAGGTGTAAATGTGTGTGTGTGTGTGTGTGTGTGTGTGTGTGGTGTGTGTAGACTCTCATAAATGAATAATAGCATGAACATTCCAAATAATCCCTTTCCATTTATTCCTGGGGCTTTTAATCCCATTTCTCCAAGTGGGGAAGCCTACTATGCTAGCCTAATGCGCCACTGATGTTCTCTTGTCATTTTCATTCTTTCACAGATGGCTTTTGTTTCTCTTCAGTTCCATCACTTTCCATAAAAAGTACAAAAGGATTAGCCGTTACACTCCTCTGTATTCCCTCCTCTCTCAAGTGGCCACTTGTCACTGAATCACTGAGTAATAACTGAGAGAACCCTTTATGCTAATTCAATGGAATTGCTGAAAATATGGGTATGTCAGGTCTCAGGTTGGGGCAAGACTGAAAGCTGTGCTGAACCTGAAAAGGGCATAACTACAAAAATCTAACTGCATATGCACTTCCAGGAAATTCTTGGAATGTGAATTTGGTAACTTATGAAAAGAATTGTAAAGAAATGATTATTTTGCCCACACAGAGAACACACAGCATATACCAATTGGCAAGAGATGATGTAGCATTCTTTTCTTATTTTTTTTAAAACCCAGCTTACTAAAAGTATTGTCATAATGCAGACTAATTGTGGCTCATCAAGCACGAACAAGTACATGTATGAATCAATTCCAAACCTTGTTTTGACAATTTTTGGGGAAGGCACCCTTGCCCTCATCCCCCCATCAGGGGAAAGGTTAAACCTACAAAGGCAATGCATTAATTACTATTTCTTTCAAAAGTGTTTTATTTTGTTATGGTGTGCAACATTCATCACCTAGACAACCAGCTCCTTGGGAAGGCTGTGCCAATGGGAGAAAGTCAAGATAAAGCTCAGAAGTCAATATTGGGAGTACAGCATCCAAATCAAATTAGAGAAACACTATTGAGATTGTTAACCATTTGACTTGTCTATTGTGTAGGTTTCAGACACCAGGGAACATGACATTACAGAGATTTCTTTTTGATGTACACATGCATTCCTCTTAAATGAACTGCCTATATATTTACTGGGTCTAGATTAAGTTCTCTCCTAGTTGTTAATACACTCAAATTTTTGACGCTACCTTCACCATTTAAGTGTATTGTTTTCCTTAGTTAATTCCAGGATCACAGGGAAGACTCCTAACAAATGAACCCTGTCTGGGCACAAAGGAAAAGCTGGGATCAGAAGATACTCCCTTGCTATTTCTGCTCCCTAGTTGCTATAAGCAGCCTCCAGATAGGGGACAGGAGAATAGTCTTTCCCATTTTATTGGCTACTAATGGGCAGTGAAGGATTCAGCTAGCATTGCTGGTCACAACGCCTGGGCAATGTGATCCTCTAAGCCTGCAGGCCCCAACCCCAGGCCATGGACTGATACTAGTCCATGGCTTGTTAGGAATCAGGTCGCACAGTAGGAGGTGAGTGGTGGGTGAGCGAGCAAAGCTTTATCTGTATCAACAGTCACTCCCCATTGCTGGCATGAGCTCCACCTCCTGTCAGATCAGCAGCGGCATTAGATTCTCATAGGAGCACGAACCCTACTGGAAAGTGTGTGTGCAAAAGATGTAGATTGCATGCTCCTTACAAGAATCTAATGTCTGATGATCTGCGGTGAGCTGAGGTGGTGATGCTAACGCTGGGGAGCAGCTGCAAATACAGATTATCATTAGCAGAGAGGTTTGACTGCACAATAAATGTAATGTCTTGAAACATCTCGAAACCACCTCCCCACCTCATCTGTGGAAAAATTGTCTTCCATGAAACCAGTCCCTGATGCCGAAAAGGTTGGGGACAGCTGCTCTAAGCCATGTGTTTAGGGAAATGCAATAGGGCCTTGTACAATTTGCTTGTTTAATGGGGGCTTCTTAGGTGACCGTTTTTCGTGTCCCTATCTCCTCTCTAAATGAAGATTACCTAAGAGAATCAGAACTCTCCCATCCAAAGCTCACAAAAGCTTTGAAAATGAACTCAGTCACTGAATAAGGAGGGGCTGGATGGCATCTGTCCTATCAGACACGTCACCATTTAATAAGGCTCTTCTGGCTTATGTGTTTAGTTGCACTTGAGATGCCGGCATTTTGAAAAATCTGAAGCAGCAAAGGAGAAGGACGTTTTTTGTTTGTATTTAGGGGAACACTGGGCTTTGTGACTCTGAAATCAAAAGTTAACTTGAAAAAAAAATGCCCCCAGCCTTTCACATCTGTGATCAATGTGTGCAGTTTTATCAGGACTATCGTGTCCTAAAATAAAGGGTCTTCATATAGACACTCAGGAGAGGAAGTAGGTTTCCCTTCATTTTGTAGAGCTGGTTCGACATTGATGTTCTTCAGTGTGCAAACCAAGACTGTGTATAATCGAATGAATTAACAGCCCATACTTTAAAAAAGTCAAAGCACTTACTTTTATTCCTTTTTATTCTTTCTTTCAAAGATTATAAATAATATTTTTCTAAATTACCTAGTACGTTTAAATAATCCCTAATTAATATCCTCATTTGGAAGCAGTTCTTCCATTGCTATCCATTAGCTTTTTATATATATCTTTTGGTCACCACAGTGTACTAACACATAGAAAATGGAAAATAGTTAAAGTCTTTTCTCCTTGCTCAGCTCCTACCACTTTGGTAGCATTTAGAACAGTGGACACCCATCCTCTGACACCCCAACCATTATATTCTCTCTCCTGTGGTCATATACACTCTTTGCTCTTTTGTTATTCTTTGTAAAATCATTTTCCCCATCTTCTGTGCTTCCTTAATTGACACACAAGTCCAGAGTGAAGCTGGGAAGTGGGGTCGAAGGTATCCAATGGCCATGGAGCCTTATCAAAGTCCTTCCTCTGGTGGAGTGACCATTGCCCAGAACATTATCGGATTGGGAATCTGATAACATCAGCTTCCAAAATTGGTTGCACAATCTTTACCTCCATGGAAAATTTCACCAGAAACTGGATTGGATTAAATTAAATTGCAGTGAAACATTGAAGAGCTGAGGGGGTTGTACACTCCTATCTTCTGGTCAATGCGTTCTCTCCTTGAGGCAGAGTAGGGGGAAGCCCAGTTACCAGCAGTAGGTTGCACAGTGAGCATGGGGCAGGAAAATGAGGAGCAGGTTATGCAATTTATCTTCACAATGAGGATGTATATTCTTGACATGGATTTGGAAAGGGTGAGTTTTTGGGCCAGTGTTTCTTCACCCCATGGGTGATGCCTGGAGCTTGATTGAGCACTGCCACTATTTGTCTCTGACTTTCTTTCATCTCTGCTTCTTTAGCTGATTCCCATACTACTATGTCCTACTTTATGCCCCTCTCATATGTTGTTTCTATCCCCACATCCTCATTATTTCTTATGAATGGTGTTTCTTCAGGGCATAGTCATGTCTTAACAGATGCATCTTCCTTCTATCCTCTGAGTTATTAGAAGCAGATTATGTAAAGGATATTCAATTCAATTACATAACTCTCATTTGTATTTCCATGATTTCTAAAGGAAATAATGCTTGCTATAGGTACCCCTATCCCTTCTTTCTTGTTCTATCTCCCTCATCTGACATTGTTATATGGTCAAGGGGTTTTGCAGTCACAAAATATCAGAGACAGATTTCCTCTCTGCCTCTGGCTAGCTATAAGATCTTGAATGTTGTTTATACCAATTGAGCTTCAGTTTTTCATCAATAAAATAAATCATAATAATATCTGTCTTTAAGTGACTTCAGCAATGTGAGGAGACTGTCCAAGGCCTCATTGGTAGCCATCATTGTTCTGTTTTTCTATTAATAGTTACCAATTGCTTGCTAGAAAACCTCAGCTAATGTCTTACTAGCAAATTTAACTCAAAGTGTTCTGAAAGTGAATCTTCTTTTCCTTCAACATGATGCTTCTTCTCTATAACAAGATGGTATTAGATGTTGAGGGGGATTTATTTCAAAATTATAATTAAGGCCCAAAGCTACAAACAAAAGATGCTAATTAGTCCACATTCCAAATGCACAGAGCATGCTGTTAGGAGTCAGGCATGTTCCCTTGGGGCTTGATGAACTGTTTCACTGAATCTGCAGTGTTCCAAGCCCTGTCCCACCTCCCCAGTGTTTCACCTGCCTCCATCTCTCCCCAACCTCCATCCTTGTTCCTTTGTCCTAACAGCAATAGGAAACTAAAATTTGGTCTAGAAACATCGAATAAGGATACTTCTGCTTCCTCTGTCTCTCCTTCTCACCCTACAATCAGAAGGGAAACACGAGCAATGGGGGTGGAAGTTGTGTGTGAAAGAGGCCAGCTCCGCCCCCATCTCCACTCTGAATTGCTAGAGCTGCAGGTCTAAAATAGGATGGTGGGAAAAGAGTGTTGGAAAGAGAGCTTTAAATCCATATGATTTAAAGTTTGTAAATTACTGGGCCTGAATTTAAAGAAACAGAGTTAGAATGTTCTGACAGTAAAAAGTTTTGGGAAACAGATACTGAGTGGGGGAGAGTGTGAAGTAACAATATCTTCAATAGCTGGCTAGAGGGAGGTAAATTGATTAACTGCTTTGGGATTATTTTGCAATGTTGAAGATATTCAGGCCTTATGACCCAACAATTCTACTCCTAGGTATGTAGTCAAGATAAATTCATGAATATATATATCAAGACACAGGCACAAAAATGTTTGTGGCAACAGTGTTTTTAGTAGTAAAAACAAACAAAAACCTGAGGATAACCAAAAAATTCATGGTAGAAAAAGAAAATAAATAAATGGCAATGGGTCACATGATGGAATATTATATAGCAGTGAAAATGAATGGACTACAACTGTAGCCCAAAATAGGATGAATAGTAAAAATATAATGTCAAGTAAAGAAAAAGCCATCCTTAGAAGTTTGTATATAAGTTGATCACTTTGTTTTAAACCAATATTTGTGAGAAATCATTTTTTATAAAGCAAGGAAATGATAAACAGAATTTGGGATCATTGTCATGGCAGGTAAGAGAAAGCCAGAGATAGAATGGGGAGAGAAACACAGGTAGATGTAAATTTTTGTCACTATTGTAATTATTTGATTGGGTGACTGATGTGTGGGTATTGATTACAGTACTGATAAATGTATAATAAAAGGAGGGCCATGCATGATGATAGCATGTGATAAAAGAAAGTACAAGGCTTTATTCAATGTTGTGTTCCTGAAGTCCATTAAAAAATAAATAGAAAAGTTATGAAGTTGGGTGGGGTTGAGATTACTGACGGAGCATAGCTGAAGGCAGTTATTGGAAAAAAATTAAGCCATCCTACGTTTATTCCCCAACAAGTTGAGACTTCTCGATAAAATATTTTCAGATACGTGAAACCACTGTTCTCCTAACTGCCCAGATTTGAAACTGAGTCATCTTCTTTATTACCATTATTCAGTCCCATATTTTTAAACCACAGGTCATGAACCAGTAGATGAGGAAATTAGTTTAGTGGTTTAACCTCAGTTTCTAAGTAAACAAAGAAAGGGAATAAAACAATTAGAAAATATTAGTGTGTGTCACACATAGTAAAGGAAGCATTTTTGTGAAACTTTCGTTTCAGTTATTTATGCGTATGTGTATGTGTTGAATCATAATGTAATTAGAGAGGTTTGTCTTAGTCCATTTTGTGTTGCTATGAGGGAACACCTGAGGCTGGGTAGTTTATAAAGAAAAAAAGGTTTATTTGGCTTACAGTTCTGCAGGCTGTACAAGAGCATGGCCCGTGATCTGCTTGGCTTCTGATGAAGGCTTCCGAGCTGTGTCAAAATGTGGCGGAAAAGGTCAAAGGGGCAGAGGACACCTGTGAAGGGGGACCAAACAGGAGGAGGAGACTTGCTTTATAACAACCCACTCTCCTGGGTACTAATCCATTCCCAAGAGAACTAATCCTTTCTAGCCAGAACGTGAACTAGCTACCAGGAGAACAGCACCAGGCCTTTCATGAGGGATCTGCCCCCAAGACCCAGACACCTCCCTGTAGGCCCACACCACCACGTGGGGGTCAAATTTCAACAGGAGTTTTGGTGGGAACAAACTAATTGTATCCAAACCATAGCAAGGTTACTTTTTTAAAAAACATAGTTTGTGGCCAAGTTAAATAGGTCTGTTCATAATGAATCTATTCCCTCCTTCCATTCTTACTGCCCCCACTTGTAGGCGGTTCTCCACTGCTCCCCACCTAGGTGTGATGTCTTCTAACTGGCATCTCAATTTTAGGCTGACCCTCTCTTCAATCTGTCACAAGCCCTGGAAAAAGAATCTAGCTAAAACGCAGTTCTGATTATCACGTACCTGCTCAAAATCTTACAGTTGGGTTTTTTTCATTATCTGTTCAAGTCTATAAAACCCTCTCCCCCACCATTAAAAAAACCCCACTGCAATATAGTGTGCTATATTGTCCAAACCCACTTTTATAGACTCACCTACTGACACTCTTTCTTTCTGAAGCTTCTCCAAATACATTCAATATCATGTCATTTCTGTGGCACTTTTAACTTTCATAGTAGTAATTTACATACATGTCTTGTCTTACTTCTGGGTTTCAAGCTCCTTGACATCGGTGCTTAGAACAGTGCTTTACACACAGCAGCTATCCAATAAATATTTGTTAATATGAGGAATGGAACTTGCAACATGGTCTTGGAGCTCTTTCTATTTATTTATTTTTAATATAAGACTGTTTGTAGCAGCTTTTAATAATAGCCAACCCAACCCAGATATCCATCAATAGCAGAATGTATAAATAAACTGTGGCACATTCATACAACGAAATGCTTCTCAACAGCAAAACAGAATAAACAAATGGCATCTGCAACAACATGGGTGAATATCAAATACATTATGTTGAATGAAAGAAGCCAGACACAAAAGAGGAGACATATTCTATTGTTCTATGTTTATGAATTTCTCAAATAAGCAAAAGTAATCTATGGAGCAAAAAAATATATATATATCGTTGGTTGTTTCTGGGAAAGAGGTGAGACAGGGATTGCTTAGGAAGGAACTTGGAGGAACTCCGGGGTAATGTCCTATTGGTAAAGTTCAGGTCACAGAGATGGATGAATTTATCAAAACTCATTGAATATTACATTTAAGATTTGGGGAATTCATTGTATGAAATTTTTCCTCAAAAAAGAGCTATAAATGCATATTAAATTTTAATTAATGGTATACATTCTGAAGTACTTAGGGAGAAAGGTATTGATGTCTGCAGTTTATTTTGAAATGCATCCAAAAATAAGATGGCTGGCTGGATGTCTAGAGGAATACACGGGTGTAGAGATATCAGATGAAATAGATGTAAGAAAATGTTAATGGTAGAATCTAGGTTGTATAGGTGTTTACCATTAACAATTGTAAAATTTTCTCTAGTTTGAAAATTTTTATAATGAATTGTTGGGTGGGGGAAGACAGGTAAAACAGCTTAAAATGCCTCCTAGTTTACAGTTTCTTATTAGTAACTGATTTTTCTCCTCTGTGATGTGTCTGCTCTTATGGCTCCAGGGAAGACCAGAGGGTAGGATGTAAGGAAAGTCCTTTCAGAGTGAGGGTGGAGGGATTGAATAGGAAAAGGAGGGGCATGGGGAAGGGACTGGGAGGCAGCTAGCGAGAGTGTTGAGGAGTGTGCAGGTCAGGGTTCACCCAGAGAAACAGAACCAGTAGGAGATATATAATAAGAGGTTTATCACAAGGAATTGACTTAAGGCAATCATGGGAGCTGGGCAAGTCTGGAGTCGTAGGGCAGGTCTTCAGGAAAGTCAGGCTGGGATCTCTCAGGCAGAAGCCAATACTGCAGTCCATGTGCAGAATTTCTTCCTCTTGGGCCTTAGAGTTCTGAACGATTCAAAATTTGAGTTATTTAATCATAGGGAGCAGTGGGAAATCTTTGAATGAGTTTATGTAGTTTTAATTCTCTTTAAGAAAATTTATAAAATTTGCTCTTTATACAATTATATTAAGTGACTTGAATGCAGATGTCATCTGACTTTTCCAATTGTTCACATTGCACATAGCTAAAGATATTAAATAAGAGAAAAACTCTAAATACTTTTACAATGAAAGTTGTATTTATATAGGTAAAGTACATAGGCAAAATTAAAAAATGCAAGCACTGGACTATTTTAGGTGACATAGCATTTATATTGATGAATTTGTTTCTTTTTACCTTATTCTAATTGACTGATTAGGTTATTTAAAAATCATTTTACTTCATTTTGCCTTAGTAGGAAAATAGCTAAGATTTTCCATTTTAAAATTATTACACATAATTCCAACTTTTTTCTCTCTCAAGAAACGGTAGTAGAACAGTGAAATCACATAAAATAAAGACAGAGAGTCTGGAAACCCATGTTAGTCTGTGGTTTGGACTTTCCCAATCAAGCAACTAAGGAATTAAATAAAGACTGAGTGGAGTAAATCTGAGCTGGACCTTCTCTTGCATGCCTTACCCAAACGCAGTGGTTGAGACCAGAAGTGGTAAAATGGTTAACATGTAGCCAAGGAAAAAGGATTCCAGAAAAACAATGTCCTGGAAAAATCTATGTTTGGATTATCAATTCCTTAATCACCAAGAATTGGCTATATTTAAATCCTATAGATTGTAAGTTTAAGAAGAATTAACCGCCTTGTCTACTTGTTTTTATAAATCAATTCCAGTTATGTTAAGTAAGACTTTGCAGTGTAAACACTAGTGTTTCAAAGGATTTTTATCTGGACTTATATGAACATTTTTCTGAACGGTTTTTGGGCAGCAGGTTTTTCAGTTAGATAAGAAATTACTTAGCTACCCCGTCTTCATTGTGTCTTTTGAAGAAAAATAAACATTACTGAAGCCTTTGGCAGGTATTTTTATACAGACATTAAATTTTTTTTCCAATTCTGTTTTATAGGCCAGCTATAAGTCAAGCTATTTCAGCTAATGAAGTTTACTTTGATCAGAGGAGGCCAATCATCCTTCAAAGCATTGTTGTGTTTTGAAATGCAAGCAAGTGCCTAATAAATTGAGGCTGCTGCAGTAGCAGCAGATCAAAATAGAGGTTGATGTTTCATTAGATCACATTAATACCTGACAAAAGAATGACTGCAAATCAATGGGGAAGCTCTGTTACTATGTGGGTTGGAGAGGGGGTGGGGGTGGGGAGGCAGTGTTGTGGGGTTGTGGAGGGAGAGAGGGCAGGTCTGATTTCTCATTCCTCTCCTTCCTTCCCTCCCTTTCTTCTTTTCTCCCCTCCTTCATTCATTTCCTGGTTTTGCCAAAGTATTTTAGACTACAGCAGTAATGAGTTAAGGCCAAATATTCTTCATCTTTCACTAGGCATTTACAGTGCTAAATAGCACAGGAGGTTATAGGACAATACACTGGTAAACAGAACACTTTAAAAATAAATAATAGATTTTAATATTTATATAAACTCTTATAAGCCTCCCCCAATATAAATGTATTTTTTTTTCCTCTTGAGGAAAGATTATTCAAATAAACTTTCTCAAAAGATGCAGACTCTTCATGGAAAATTTCAAATATGACATTTATAATAAATTATACAACATACAGCCTTACTATTTTTCGACTTTACAAATGGTGTGAAAGCAATATGCATTCAGTAGAAACCATACTTGGAGTACCCATACAACCATTCTGTTTTTCACTTTTAGTACCGTTTTCAGTAAATTACATGAGACATTGAGTATTATTATAAACTAGGCTTTGTGTTAGGTGATTTTGCCCAACTGTAAGCTAATGTAAATGTTCTGAGCATGTTTAAGGTAGGCTAGACTAAGCTGTGATATTGTTCAGTAGATTAGGTGTATGAAACCCTTTTTTGACTTAAGATAGTTTCAACTTACAATTAAAAGTTGAGGAGTACCTGAAAATCCTCTCATTCAAAATAAGGTCAAATGATTGGGGAAATTCCTATATTATATCATAAGTAAGAAGTTTCTGTTTCCTTTTTCTGAGTACTAGAAATACAGTTTACTTCACAAATCACAGGGCAAATTATACCATTATTTAGAGTTATCCTTTCTGCCTCTGAGCTTGATTTGCTAATTAATTAGCCATTGGGACATTCTTTAGTTTTTTTTTCATCAAGAACCAGTTCTCTTATTCTCTGATGCTAACTGAGTGTCCTACAGCTCAATTCAATTCTGACACTAACTACCTGGAGTTAGCACAGACTGTACAAGTTACAGGCTCAGTCCCACAAGCCTGTCCCCACTCCAGACACTAGCTGCAAATGGGGGTCCTCAGCCTACCCACACTTCTGCCTGGCTGACTACAAATTTGGGCATACCCCAAACCCCCACGCCAGGTTTGATAATTTATTAGAATGAATCATGGAACCCAGGGAAGCACTGTACTTATGATTACAGTTTTCTCATAAGGGGTACAACTCACAGACAGCCAAATGGAAAAGATATACAGGGCAAGGTACAGGTGGTGCTGGTCATGGTACACAGCTTCTGTGCCCTCTCTAGATCATGCTGCCCTCTCAACATTGGTATGTTCGCCAACCATCCTTTCATTACATAGGTATCATTAATTAAATCACTGGACATTGGTGATTGAACTCAGTCTCCAGCCCTGCTCCCTTCCCTGGAGGTCGAGGGGTTCCAACCTCTAATCAGGTGCTTGGTAGTGCGTGGTATATCTGGAGACCATCTCCCATCCTGGTCTTGAAGCTGTCTAGAGACCCCACCATGAGTCACCTCATTAGCATAAACTCAGGTATGATAAAAGGGGCTGGTTATGAGTAACAAAAGACACTCCTATCACTCAGGAAATTCCAAAGTTTTTAGCTCTGTGCCAAGAACTGGGAACAAAGACCAATATTTTTATTATACCACAGACATGCACCCTGCTTGGTCCTGGTGCTATTTTCTGTCTTAAATTTTAAAGTCTATCCCCTTCTCCGGCATAGATCAATTCCATGTATTTACAAGAGGAGAGGTCAAAGTGGCCTGGGCCCTGAGCCCGCTGTGGAGAGTGAACTGATACCACTACCTACCTCACAGGGTGATTCTGAGTATTAATGAGCTGTGCATGTGAATTACTCAGAGCAGTGCCTGGAGATAGTGACTGCCATATCATTTTTGTTATTGTTATTAATACTATTATTGTAATTATTATTATCTTTGTTGTTTTTTATCACCACCGCTATCTCCATTCTGCACAAGAGAAACTGAAGCTCAGAGAGGTGACGTGACTTGTGTAAGGCCTCAATGGTCCTTACATACCCGAAGCTGATGTATAAACTCTACTTTCTAGATAAGAATTGGACATGGAGATTTTAAGAACTGGATTTGCTTTGGGGGCCCCATTTTGGCCATGTTCGAAGCAGACACAGAAACCTCGTTGCACACCGCTTGTTAGGCACCACACACAGAGAGCTGTTTAATAAATACCTCTTGATGATAATCATGATGGGGTTTTGTGGTTGCTCTCGGCATGCGTGATGCATTGAAGTAGCCTAATCACTGAGTTTGGAGCTCTGTAACGGAACAAGAATTTTCCTGCATTGCCTATTAGGGCCTCATAGTAAAATGTAACTTGGACTGTGATGAAAATGAGTCTGTGATGATAGTAATTTAACAGGAAAGTTACACTGGAAGCCAAGTTCCATTTCAGCTGCCTTAAATTTTACCTTTATTGTCTCTTTGCTTTTTGCATCTGAGCTTGGCAGTTAATGGTCTCTGTAATAAATTCGAAGAGAGGTTAAAACAATTGGAGGCTGAATTTTTCTTTTTTGTGTCTATATAAGGCCATCATGCCATTATTACTTAAGTCCTGCTCTTGCAATTTTAATCAACTTGATCCTTTTATCTTTCTGGTCTTAAAAATAATAATTTATTAATTAAAATTTGGATTGGGTGCTGATAGCAGACAGCAATTTAAACTTAACAATTTGAATTGGAGTCCCTTAGCTCTGTTTCCTGTTTTGTTACTACTTCTCTTTTACCAACTTCTGAAATGTTCAAAAATACAGATTCAAATAAATGAGAGACTCCATGTCCGCAACCTCTCATTTTGTTACTATTAAACTTAACTTCCAGTTCATGGCAAGTATTGAAAACTGGGAGTGGCCTTGGAAACATTTTTTGCCTGGTTAGGAATGCTTTATAGCTAACACTCCGCTCAAGGGGAATTGAAGAAAAGGTCTTTCTTATTAACGTGCTAAATAGCACATCATAGCTGTGTTTAGCCCATAAACTTTTACCTCTTGCTTCGATCCTCTGCCTGATTTCTTTTATGCATGGCAGTTGGAGGGAGCTTTGTGATGACACAGTCTCTGTCTAGCTGCTTTCATGCTTTCTCCTGACCTCTGGATGGATTTGAGTAGCTTGTTTCCCCTCCCAGTACCCTCACTCTTTCCCTCTCTCCATCTTCTCCCTGTCAGTCAGGGCTATGTGGGCAGGATATGTGGGTAGACATTCCAATTTCTCTTTTATCTTCACCTCAAATATTTAGTCCCAACTAAAGAAAAAAGCTGTTACACAATTGACTGAAAGTAAGGACAATTGTAGCCTTTTTCTCAGATGACCTCTAACTGACTCTGCCTGTGGAAAAATCACTACAATGTTTTGTCTTTATTGGATTGATATTTGTAAATGACTGATAAAAAATTAATTTCTAAGCATGAAACAATGTGTTTGAAATGTTTAGAGTTTATTAGAATAAAGATGCTCTCTATAAATCAAATTAGTCACGACTACTATAGGTAACGTAATTCTCAAATTGAAAGTTGGTTCAATCACCGAAGGTGGCATTAAACCTCCGCCACCTCAAGAGACCATTACTAAGCAGCCATCACATGCAGGGCCCTGGAAGGGTCACTGTGGGTGGCATGAGAGAGTGTAAAGCATAATCTCTTTTCCAAAGGACCTAGCTGGGGAGACGCAGGAAAGGTTTAATCATAACACATAAATCAAACAAGAGTTAACATGAGGATGCCAAAAGTGTTGTGGGTAGGTACAAGATTTACTGGAGGTCAGAGTCCTTTAGAGGTAATTTCCAGTAGAGACTGGAAAATATTTTAAGCAAAAGATATGAGAGAGAACACCAGTTTCAAAAGCCACAATTTCCTCAGTCAAGGTATGTGGTTGCAGGTACCTCTGTCCAGCACAAACAGAAGGAAGTCCATCCGACTGATGTGTGGGTTGAGAGGGCAGACATTGTGAAATTTAAGTTGTGTTTTTATGACACATGTCTGTGTAATTGGTCTGTAGTTTTTATTTTGGGGGCTATCATTTTGTCAATATTTGAGGGATGGATATATCAACTTGCAGAATAATACAGGACAAAAAGGGTAGGCTTAGGAGGTGCACTAGGGTTCTTCAATGAAGCAGACCCAATATGATTATCTGTCTATCCATCCACCCATCCATCCATATACTATCTATCTATCTATCTATTGATTTATTTTTAAGGAATTAACAAACAGTTATGGAGGCTGGCAATTCCAAAATCTGCAGGGTAGGTAGGCTGGAAGGCTAAAGACCCATGGAAGAGTTGATGTTGCAGCTTGAGTCTGAAGGCAGTCTGCTGGCAGAATTCCTTCTTCCTTGGGGAAGGTCAGTCTCTTCTCTATGAAGACCGTTACCTGATTGGATGAAGTCCATTCACATTATGGAGGGCAATCTGCTGTACTCAAAGTCTACTAGTTTAAATGTTAATCTCATCTAAAAATACCCCACAGAAACATCGAGAAGAATGTTTGCCCAGATATCTGAGTACCACGGCCTAGCCAAGTGGACACAGACAGTTAACCATCCTCCAGGGCAAAATCCTCCTGGCAGGCTTGGTCTGGCCAACCTGTCATCATTGAGACTTGTGAGGAACCTGTCAATCAAGAATCAAAGTCCTTATTGGCCGCATCTCCGTCACATGCCCACTTCCCCACTACAGCAGGGTGAGGAGAGGGGGGCTCTGTTCCTTTGGTTACCACAGTGGGAGATTGACAACGGAGAGGTTTCCTTTAAAGGGAGGAGACCAGGGTGTTCAGGGAGAGGGAAGTGGGATTCCGGGCAGCCAAAAAACAAATGTCTACTCCACTTCTTTTCTGTGTGGTCCCATGTTTCAACAGTTCCTTCTGTCTAACCTATTTCTTCATTGAATCAGAGATTGTAGATCTTGTTCATGACCTGTTTACCATGTCACTCTACCTGCTACACTGTAAGCTCAATGAAGACAGAGATCTTGCGCCTTTTGCCCATCATCGTTATCTACAGTTATTAAACACATAGTAGATCTTCAACATATGTATTTTCAATAAATAAATACATGAATAAATCTTTGACTATGGACAGTAGACAGTGTACAAATAAATGTATAGATTGTATGTCCTGACTGACTTTAACTGCTTGCTACTATGATAGGAAAACATGACAAAAACAGAGCAATCAAAAATTTCATACCTTGGTTTTATCTCCACAGAACCAAGAGATTTAACAGTAGAAGTTCATTCATAGCTGTAAATACACACACGTGCACACACACACAAAACACCCCTATGACATGTGACACACACACATATGTTAAACAATTTGTTTTTAAAACATTTTTAAAAACATGTTTTAAAAACATTTGTTTCTAAAATATGTCTTTACAATATAAAAGATGATCCCCTGTTTATGGGTCTTTGTCTTATACTTTATAGATTTAGCTAATCTTTTCCACTAACCAGACGGTTTCTCCTCCATGCACTGTTATCTTCACAATGGGAGCGATTTATTAAAATTTCTGAGTGTAACCTAGACCTAGGAGAAAACTGTTTTTGTTTCATAAGGAAATTAAAAGCATCAGTAAGATACTGATACAGGTTTTTCCAGATGATCAGTGTTTTTCACTAAAGAATGTTTTTTATATGTTCCATGGCAGACAATTTTACATCCAAATGTTCCACTGTTGCCAGTAAAGGTTTTCCCAGCCCAGTATGAACAATACTCAGTTAACAATAACCTAGTGATGTGTATATTGACTCCCTCGGCCAAAAATTACAGTGTGAGAGATTATTGCACTTGGATGACTTATGTGACAGAATGTTACTTCCCAGCATTTTGATGCTGTTTACCTGGGATGACCAAAAACCTTGCTTTTTAGGGGCTTTGATCTCCTGGTGAATTTCCTCAGGTTACCTACTGGTGGATAACAAGTCACACCAAACTGACTAGAGAGGTGAAATTGCAACCATCTTATCATGCTCACTGATTCTGTGGGTCAGGAATTCAGGAAGGACACAGCTGGGATGGCTTCTCTGATTTTCGGTATCTATGACCTCAGTTGGGAAGACTCAAATAGCTGAGGGTGGCTGGACCGGTAGGACCTGACTTGTTCTGGAGGGTCCACGGCTGGCACCTGGGCTGGGCTTGGCCTGTGGACCACAGAGCCTACTGGTGGTCTCTCTGTGCGGCATCTCTCAGCAAGGCTGCATGCCAGCGAGGTTCCCAGGGGGAGCTCCCTGACAATGAATGCTGCACATTTTGAATCTTGGAGAATCAATTTTCTTTGAGGAACTTGGTGTAGTGGAATCAGACATGGGTTTGAATCTCTGCTGTCCACTCACTAGCTTAAAAAACTTGGGTATGTTTTCTCTTTTCTTTTTCTCTTCCTTCTTTGTTAACTTCTATGAGTTTGGTTTCTTCATCTGTTTAGAGAAAGTCCAGTAAAAAAGAAGGTAATTTTTTCCCCACTGTGAGATGAACTATTAACTATCTTGGCATACAATAGGTAATTTTTAAAGTTTGCTTAAGGAGCCCAGAAGACTTCCGGGAGGGAAGGGACCAAGAGTACTCATTACCCTCTGCGATTCCAACCTTTCTATGATTCTAGGTTAGGAAACTCATCAGGTGGATCAGCATTTCTTTGAGCAAGGCATGCGGACAGGCTTAGGTGATATGACTTCTAAAATAAAATAATGATTGAGTGTAGAAAGAGAGAATCAATGGGCTGGTTGCATCCTTTGGTTGGAGGAAGTGAAAAGGAACAAGGTTTTGCCTCCACAAAATGTCTATATGAACCACTTGAAAGGGCCATAAGGATGAGCCTGGGATACTTGGGCTTGGGGTCCCTTTGGTTGAACTTTGCATTAGAAGAGAGGAGGGCAGATATCTTCTGTTCTTCCTTGACAGAGCTTGGGGACAGGGAGCATGGTGGTGGCAGAAGTGCAACTATGGACAAAACAGGGATGGTGCCCTCTAGCAGCAGAAGGCAGCTTATAGCTGCCTGCTCTCTGGATGTTCAGTGGCAGCACCAGGAGCATTGGTTTACTCTGGAGCAACATGCTTCTGGTATCAATTATGAGATTCCCCAGCCTTAAGATGGCACTTCTGAATTGTGGCTCCAGAGAAATCAATAGGTCTGTGCCTTTGAATATTTTAGATACTAGAAGAAAACCATGAGCATATCAGGGAAGGGAGGCTGGGGGTGGGTAGAAAGTGACAGGTGGGGATTAGAGTCATGTGCTGTGGGACCCTCAGGCTTCCATAAGAAACCACAGCTACAGATGCAAAACAGGACAAAAATACCAACCTTATCTGTTGCTGTAAGAACTAAATAATAAAAACAAATATATATTTAAGATGCCTAGCATAGAACTTGGCCTATATAAGGAACTCAATTAACATTATGTTTCTTTTCCATCTGTCTCCTTTCTCACCTCTGTCTTCTTTCTCCTGGGGGAAAGCATGGATTTGGTGGTCAGATAGACCTGATGTTTGAACTGTGGCTCTTTTATTTGCTAGTTGTGACCTAGGGCCAGTCTCCTAACCTTTCTGAAACTTAGTTTTGTCATTAGTAAATGGTTTAAAAATAATGATTTCACTAGGTATTTTTTTATAAAATAAAGTTTTAAAAACTAAATAAAATGATATTTCTATCTTTTTCCTAAATCTTTCTCTTATCTCCTCTTTTTTATAAACTCTACAAAAATCCATGGTCACTTTAAAGTTCCAGTTTCCAGGGGAATTTCAAATGCATTCCTCTCTACCTTTCCTGATTGGCACTGGCCTCGACAAACACTTCCTTGGGGCCCCCCACATTTCCTAGACTGAATTTCCCCAATCTTCCTGAATGGACACCCAAGGGGCCATACTCACTTCCTTCCTTTGTCCAGGAATAAGATCACCTCCTGTCAATTTTGGAATGCATCCATTTGAGGCCCATTCTTCCTGTATGTTCATCACTCAACTTCTACCTTAGAGGAACTAGATAGGCTACAGGGTTAAAGTTGGTATTTTCACCTACACAGCAAACATATATTCCCTTCAAGGACACTAAAACAATTAGGTATCCCACAGGGAGCACCCAAGTTCTCAGCATATGCCACAGTTAGTATTAACAGTGTGACCAGGAGCTGAAGGGCACCCATAATTAAAGCACATATGCCCACGGGCTCAGACTAGCCCATACCTAGCCCCAACCCATCCACTCAAGAGTTTCCTTGGACCGAGAGCAACTCCACTCTAGAATTAGTGCCCCATGATAGTAGAATATCCACTTGTATTTAAAGGTGAATCTTCTGACACTTGCAAGTAGCTTCAGGGCTTTCCATAGCTACCCTGCCATTAAGATTGGTTTTATAGGGTGTGATTGATCCTAATGAGAATTCAACCTCGTGCCTTCATTCTAGCTCCTGCCCAAATGCTACATCCCTGAGATAGAGCAAATTACTGATGTAACCAGGCAGTCACTCTGTCTTTTATTTTGTTGTTGACCTCAAGGAAGAGTCTTCTAAATATTCAAGTGAAAAGTTGTGGTGCACATAAGATGTTAGGATAACATCGGTGTGACAGACACTGCTGTGCATTGTGAATAGATGATTCCATCATCTGGGACTATTATCTAGATTCCTCTTATAATGACAGAGCTGTAGTACTGAAAAGAACAATTTACACACACACACATTTTTGGACAGAGACCAGGCAGAAGGAAACCTGCTCACTTGCCCTAATCCTTTCTTATTCTGACAAACATTATGAATTAAAGAAGGATGTACTGCTGATACAAGGGGCATATGCTTTGAGGTCAGTCCCCCATGTAGGTTGTTCCAGAACTCTCATGTATTAGTAATAATAATCAACTGAAGGTAATTTAGGAACCCAGCAAGAGGACTAAATGGCTCTGTGATTTTTAACTCACCAAAGGGGAATTAGAGCAATAATATCCAAATGATGTGGATTAATACATTGATAGCCCCTGGAAGAGAAGTTTCAGGTGGTACCTGGAGACTTTGCCCTTTGCCTCAATCTCAGGAAAATAAAGGTGGAGACGTTGGACAAAGAAAATCAGGAATCAAAAACATACTGACAAGCATAATGAGCTAAATCTCATAAGATTAAAAAAGATGGTGATAAATGTAAAAATCTACACTTGGCTTCCAGAACCCAAGTGTAAGGAAGTTGGGTTGGGCAGACATGTCTTAGCAATGGCATGTATGAGAATGTCTTTTGTGTCAAAAGGATGATATGTGGCCACCATGCAGAAAGTAAACAAAGAGAAGGGATTGGTTCTGGTTTACTCTGAACTGGTCACATGATACCTGTGATACTTGTGATACTCATCACAAACCTGGAAAAGCATAGAAACAAGCAAGTTGAAGCAAGCTCAGAGGAGAATGACTAGGATGTTGACAGGGCTTGATATCACGTCGTGAAGAAAACGTGGGAACAACTATTCTAGATATCAATTTAGACACAGAATTTATGACTAATACCCCAAAGGCAAATATAACAACAACAACAATAAATAAATGGGACTTAATTAAATTAAAATGTTTCTTCACATAAGAGAAATAATTAACAGAGTAAATAGGCAACCTACAGAATGGGAGAAAATATTCTCTGACAAGGGACTAATATCCAGAATCTATAAAGAACTGAAACAAATCAGCAAGAAAAAAACAAATAACCCCATTAAAAAATGGGTAAAAGACATGACCAAAGTTTTTTCAAAAGAAGATAAATGGCCCCCCAAAAAATATGAAAGAAAGCTTCAATATCACTAATTAGGCCAGGCGCTGTGGCTCACGCCTGTAATCCTAGCACTCTGGGAGGCTGAGGCGGGCGGATTGCTCAAGGTCAGGAGTTCGAAACCAGCCTGAGCAAGATCGAGACCCCGTCTCTACTAAAAAATAGAAAGAAATTAATTGAACAACTAAAAACATATAGAAAATATTAGCATGGTGGCACATGCCTGTAGTCCCAGGCACTTGGGAGGCTGAGGCAGGAGGATTGCTTGAGCCCAGGAATTTGAGGTTGCTGTGAACTAGGCTGATGCCACGGCACTCACTCTAGCCAGGGCAAGGGAGTGAGACTCTGTCTCAAAAAAAAAAAAAATCAATAATCATCAGGGAAATGCAAATTAAAGCCACAATGAGATACCACCTTACCCCTATTAGAATGGCCATTATTAAAAAATCAAAAAACAATGATGTTCATGTGAATGTGGTGAAAAAGATACACTTATCCACTGTTGGTGGGACAGTAAATTATAATAACCTCTCTATGGAAAACAGTATGAAGATTCCTCAATGAGCTAAAAATAGACCTACCATTTGATCCAGCAATCCCACTACTGGGTATCTACCCAAAGGAAAAGAAGTCATTATATCGAAAAGACACCTGCGCTCAAATGTTTATTGCAGCAAAATTCACGATTGCAAAGATATGGAATCAACCTAAGTGCCCAT
>CAUYMX010033684.1:0-18988 GCA_963573855.1 Lepilemur septentrionalis | reverse complement strand
GCTTGAGCCCAGGAGTTTGAGGTTGCTGTGAGCTAGGCTGAAGCCACAGCACTCTACAGCCTGGGCAACAGAGTGAGACTCTGTCTCAAAAAAAAAAAAAAAAAGGGCAATCAGCTATAACAAAAAATGAGAAAAATATTTTTTCTTAAAAAAAAGCATTCTGCATCCATTGCTTTTCCATCATATTTTTTCCTCTGTATCTATCTATTAATACCTACCTACCTGTCAAATATGTGAAGAAGTCCAGAACACATTAACACATTAAACAAAAAAAGCAAATTGATGAATAGTACATTTTTGGGTTTGTTTATCCTTTTTGTTCTTTTTCAAAGAAAAGTTTCAAATCTAATCTATAGTGACAAAAAACCAGATCAACAGTTGGCCAAGGCTAGGACTAAATTAACTGCAAAAAGATATGAAGAAAAATCTGGGGGTGATAAAGTAGTAGTCTATTTTTTTTTTTTTTTTTTTTTGAGACAGAGTCTCACTGTGTTGCCCAGGCTGTAGAGTGCCGTGGCGTCAGCCTAGCTCACAGCAAGCTCAAACTCCTGGGCTCAAGTGATCCTTCTGCCTCAGCCTCCCAAGTAGCTGGGACTACAGGCATGCGCCACCATGCCCGGCTAATTTTTTACATATATATTTTTAGTTGGCCAATTAATTTCTTTCTATTTTTATAGTAGAGACGGGGTCTCGCTCTTGCTCAGGCTGGTCTTGAACTCCTGACCTTGAACTATCCACCCGCCTGGGCCTCCCAGAGTGCTGGGATTACAGGCGTGAGCCACCGCGCCCGGCCAGTAGTCTATATTTTGATTGTGGTAGTGGTTACCTGAGTATACGTGTTTGTCAGCTCATCAAACTATATACCTAGACTGGGTATATTTTATTGTATATGAATTATACCTCAATAAAGTAAAACAAGGGGGGTTCATAAAGAAAGAAATCTAGAAGGATACAGTTAACAGTAGTAGAGTAGAATTCTGGGGGGAATTTTCATTTTCTAAAACTTCTGTACTGCTTTTTTTTTAAATACAACGAACATACATTACTCATAATAGTAATAAAAACACAATATAAAAAATAATTCCATTTCCCTTGTATTACAAATCACATCATATCATTTTGGTATGTAGTTAGAGAATGCAATAATGGAAAAATTAGGGCAAAAACAGACATTTTCTGAGGTACTGTGGGTGTACTGGTATTTGTATCAAACTCTTCTTTCTGAAATTTCACACTACAAAAAATATTCTTTTGTTTTATTAACTTTTTGTCTTTAATTCCAACAATTGTATCTAATAGTTCAACAGTACCAAGCTCTTCCTAGGAATTTTGAATTTACCTTGCTAGGTCATCAGTGCTTTCACATGCCAACAAAATAGCTTCATGGGAAAGATCTGCTATTGTATAATTCAAAGTGTTTGCTAAGTGTGTTGCATGGTGTATGGAAGTATCATGGAACTCCACATCTATGGCATTGTCTTGCTCATCATTATAGCAGCGAATAATTCCAACAGAGTTCCACACCTACAAACAGGTTAAATATAAGTTTGAGAAAAAGTGAAGCTCCTAGAATAAGCAGGTACAAATTAACAAATCTTACAATTCAGTTAGTATCAAGATTTAAGTTATTGGAACTACTATATCTCACCTAACTATAAATAGTTTCAGATAGCAGTAGTAATACCAGGGCTACAATTACTAATTATTCTTCTCTTCATAAGAATAAAATACATCTAGTCTTATTTATTAATAAGTGGAGTATTTAATATTTAAAAATAGATTATATGTTGTTATTTAAAAAGTACTTTACACCTGGCCTTTGAACAACCAAACCATTAAATTCCTCAAAATAAACATTTTAAAACTTTACTTACAAATATGGATGCAAACAACAACCGATTTTTTTTTTCTGTTCCAACTAACTAAATATCATAGGATAAATATACACATTTTAAGGCAACATAAACTGACACTATTTGGTATAATTTGGAAAACTCATCTTCCACTGATGTACATTGTAGGCCCCAGTGTCTCTAATAAAATCAGTTAAATATATCAAACTATAAATAAAATACTGATACTAAAAACTAAGACCTATTACTTGATGATTACTGATGGCAATGAGAAGTTTTATTAATATTAAATATTACCCTTAATGTTTACATAAAAATTTATACCAGGCCTACACAACAGGCAAAATGCTCAGAGTGGAAAACCTCAAATAGCCAACAAACAGAAATACTAAACTGTTTAAGAGCTCAAACTTAAGGTAAAAAGCAAACTCATTCATTCATTTATTCAAGAAATATATATTTAATGCCTACTGTGCAATACTTTGTTCTAAATGCTAAGAATGTATCAGTAAGCAAAACAAAAAAATCCCTATCATTGTAGAGTTTACATTCTAGTGGGGGGGGGGAGTGAGGAAAAGGGGCAAATAGGTTTTTCCCCCCTTAGTACTGATAACCTTTTATTAATAATATATTAAACTAGTAGTTGCCACCTTAAAAAACACCTTCTAACAAGTGTTTTAGAATTAGTATAATATTCTCTATAACAACAAATATGAGAAATAAGGTTTAGAAGTATAGCCAGAGCCATTATAAGACACAGAGTCATACTGACTTATGCTCATTATATATCATTTTACAAAGGAGAATTTTATTTAACATCATTTCAATTATAGGGTTGAAAGATTAAAACTGAGTTAACCATAAAATAAATCAGCCACAAAATACAAATCAACCAAAGTGCTCCAGGCCATTCAATTAAAGTTTTTAAAAATATGTTTTATCCAACAAAATCAACTATAGTGAGAATAAAATGCTGACAAGCTATTTAGAGATTGAGTGTAGAACTAAGGCTTACCATGAACCTGTGAGTGAGATGCAAGGGTGTAGAACCTGACTGGAATGGCTTTTGCCGGGGAGTTGGCATGGGTCCTTCATAAAATGGCCTGTGGGAGGTTGCAAGTGGTAGACCATGAATGCTGCCTTCCTGATCATCTTCCTCTTCTTTGAGAAGGCTTTTTTTTAGCATTGTAACATCTACAATACAATGGATTATATTTAAGAGAATCATAAATACCAATGACCAGGAAAAAGAAAAAGCATTATGGAATCTAATAACTTTTCCATTCATATTTGATGACACCAACATGGTATCTGCCTCTTTCATTCCGTTAAAGAGATGCAGTGATGGTACAAAACCTTTGCATGAATCAAGGCAGTGGCATGAAACTATATTAAGTCATTCCATTGTTAACAACCACTCACTTGCAATAAAAATATTAATGTGATTAAATACTGATCCTTACACAGATTTTTTAAAAAGTTCTGTGTGCTAAAATGGGAAGTATGCATAAAATAGTATGATGGTTGTCTTGAAAAAAGCACTCGTGCAATTGTTTGAGTTGCAAGCTGAACTAAGCGATTTTTTCACAGAATACCATTTTTTACTTTAAAAAAAAAATGCCAGATAAACTATGCGTATGCAGACTTGGGTATCTGGCTAACATTTCCTTGGAAATGAATGAAGGCAATCTGTCATTTAAGAAAAACTGATAGCATTTGCTGCCAGTGATAAAATTTCAGCTTTCAAGCAAAAATTAGAATATTGGAAAACTTCCATTTGCCACTATGAGCTTGATAACTTTCTGATATTTAAAAACTTCTGATAAGATTGGTGATGATACTAACAAATATAATATAATTTATATTGGTTGAGATGTCAATATTAAGAAGGTCTGCAAACCTCAGTGAGCCAAGTTTTGACAAAACCAATGCATATGTTGAAAAATCAAACATGGTTAAAAAGTCCATTAAAAGTTCAAGTGAGGCCGGGCGCGGTGGCTCATGCCTGTAATCCTAGCTCTCTGGGAGGCTGAGGCGGGTGGTTCGCTCAAGGTCAGGAGTTCAAAACCAGCCTGAGCAAGAGCGAGACCCCGTCTCTACTAAAAATACAAAGAAATTAATTGGACAATTAAATATATATAGAAAAAATTAGCCGGGCATGGTGGTGCGTGCCTGTAGTCCCAGCTACTCGGGAGGCTGAGGCAGGAGGATTGCTTGAGCCCAGGGGTTTGAGGTTGCTGTGAGCTGGGCTGATGCCATGGCACTCTAGCCAGGGCAACACAGTGAGACTCTGTCTCAAAAAAAAAAAAAAAAAAAATGAAAAAAAAAAAGTTCAAGTGAGATCAATGGATTTTAATGTAAAATAGTTGAAAACTTCATTTTGAAGTTTTCAGATTCCCCTTTGCAAGTAATCTTTAAGAAATTACCATCTGCTAAATTTTAGTGCAGTATCAAAGAGTACCCACAATTATCTGACCAGGCTATTAAAATATGTCTCCTTTTCCAAATTACATATTTGTGTTAGAGCAAATTTTCTTCATATACTTCAAGCAAAAACAATATATGGCAATAGACTTAATCCAAAAGCAAATGAGAGAATCCAGCTCTCCTCTATGCCAGACATGGCAAAGACTGAAATGCTACTCTTCTTACCAAATTTTTTTGTTTTTCATTAAAAAATTTATTCATGTTTACATGAGATTATAGCTATTTTAAGTGAATAAATACTTAAACACTTGTGATAAATAATAGATATAACTCCATAAATAAATGTTCTTTGGGGGTCGTCAAAATTTTTTTGAGTGTACAGGGCTACTGAGACCACAACAATGTGGACTGCTGTTCTATAAACCCTATGATTTAAATGCAGCACAACTTACCACTGTATATTAGCATTTTACTTGATAATGCTCAAACGTGTTATTTTAGCATGTAAGTTGTTGTGACAGGCACTTTATTTGAAGGTTTTAAATTATAATCTCAATTTCTTTAATAGACACAATACTATTCAGGTTATCTATTTCTTCTTGAGTTAGCTTGGTAGTGTGTATCTTTCAAAGAATTTGCCCATTTCATCTTAAATTTATGAGCACAAAGTTATAATATTCTCTTGTTATCCTTTTGTTATCAATAGCAGTGCTGGCATACAGAAATATGTGAGTTACAGATGTAATTTAAAATTTTCTAATAGCTATATTTAAAAACTAAAAAAACATGTAATTAATTTTAATAATATACTACCTTTAAAATACATATCATTTCAACACGTACTCAAAATAAAAAGTTTACTAGATATTTTACTTTCGTTTTATTCTTACTGTCTTCAAAATCTGGTTGCATTTTAGAATTACAACACATCTCAATCAGGACTAGCCATGTTTCAAGTGCTCAACAGCCACCTGTGTCTAGTGGATACCACACTGGACAGCATAAGTCTACAGGATCCACAGTGATGACTCCTCTTTCATTCTTATATTAGTAATTTCTGCCTTTTTCTTGATCAGATAGGATAGAGACTTATCAATTTTATTGGTCTTTTCAAAGAACCAGCTTTTGGTTTCATGGACTTTATAGTTTTTCTATTGTCAATTTTATTGAATTTTGCTCTTTATCATTTCTTTCCTTCTGCTTTCTTGGGGTTTAATTTCTTCTTTTTCTTTTTTTCTCTTTTTTTAAATTTTTATCTTTTATTTCAGTTGAAAAATCATTAATGTCCATAAGTATTAGATGATGCTAGCTATAGAGCCAGAGGTTTCAAGTATATCACATAGTTTAAATTGTGTAAGGTTAAAATTTACATTCATTTGTCAATTACCCCTCAATTCCATGAGGCTGGGTTTACCGTAGGCTACTTTCTCATTTCTAGAATGTCAACATTTGTTATCTGTACTGTCCAAATAGGTTACTGGTAAATAACTGAAAAAGACATTCATTTTAACATTATTTTCCAATTTAAATAGTTTATTTAACATGATTCCTTTCCATGAAAATAACAGCCAAACACTACCAGAGAATAAGGATAGGCATTGATATCTATAGTTTTCTGGTTTCAAAAGGAATTTAAACTTCATTTTGAATAAAAATTGTCCGTGATTTAGATAACAATTTATATCTTTCATCCTTAATTTCTTCTTTTTCTAGTTTGCTATAGCAGAAGCTTAGGTCATAGATTCAAAACCTCTTTTAACATAAGCATTTAATGCTATCAAATTCTCTCCAAGCACTGCTTTAGTTAGCTACATTCTACAAATCCAATGAGTTTAAATGATAGCTTTAATTAAAATATCAAAAACATTAATCAACAGGGTGGATTATCACATGCACAAAGTCAAATTCATACCAACTGAGTTTTCATCATCTTCTAGGATGTGACTTCGCTGTCTAGGATGACCTGAAGCCATCATGAGGTCATCATCATCCTCATCATCATTTATAATCCCTTTTGAAAAAGAGGGGATCTCAACTGCATTGTCATTCACAAAATCACCAGCATTACTTGCATCATCTCCATCAAAAAGATCATCATAATTCTTTTCCACTCTGCTAGATACCTTGAACAAATTAATACAATTGAGAAAGTTAATACTATTAGTGAACTATTTATGAAAGTTAATAGTATCAGTGAACGATTTGGAAAAACTCAATTACTGAAAAGGCAGTCTTTTAATATATACCCATAAACTCTACCAAATAAGCTATGTTCTGAGAGATAATAATTAGTAAATACATTTATGAATATTGTATTTATATTTATATAATAAGACTCAGTATGTATGTATGTAGGTATGTATTTATTTTTGAGACAGAGTCTGGCTCTGTTGCCTGGGCTAGAGTGCCGTGGCATCAGCCTGGCTCACAGCAACCTCAAACTCCTGGGCTCAAGTGATCCTCCTGCCTCAGCCTCCCAAGGCTCGCCACCACGCCCAACTAACTTTTTTCTATTTTTAGTAGAGACAGGGTCTCACTCTTGCTCAGGCTGGTCTCAAACTCCTGAGCTCAAGTGATTCTCCTGCCTCGGCCTCCCAGAGTGCTAGGATTATAGGCGTGAGCCACATGTCCGGCCTCAGTCTTTATTTTAAATGTCTTATAGTCTGGGGATGGGGCTTGAGTGTAAGGACAGATATGCAAACCAATAATGTATATGCCAAAATATAAGGCAAGATTTTATTCCTCAAAAATCATTCCCCTGAAAAGAAGTCACATTAATGTGCCCCGGTCCAAAGTGAAAAGTGCCCTTACTACTAATAATCAACAGAGGAAAATAAACTATCAAATAGAAAGAGAAATAAACTCACAGTACAAATGCCCTTTGTTTTGTTTAATTAAACACCTATGGCCTAACCTGTAATCTCTAAGAGTTGCTTCTCAGCCTTTGAAGATCCCTAAGCAGACAGTAGGGGTATGAGCTTTCCACTCCAACTCTGTCTCAGTTCCTGCCAAAAATCAGATTCCAAAGACTCAGACAAGCCGACCTCACAGAGAAAAGAGAAAATAAGGAACACCTGCAACAGCTTTGCTGCCGCTTCTGTTATCGGTCTACTAAAGTAGAGGGAAAAAAAGCCATTTTCACCCTTTAAAACTCCAAGTGACTTTCCCTCAGGGGCCCCACATTTCTACTCCTTCATTTGTGTGCCATGGCCATTCACTCACTCACTCTCTCTTTTGTGCTCTCTCTCTCTTTCTTTCCTTCTCAGAAAAATAAACTTTTACTTCTGTAATCCTAAACTCTGTGTGAGAAATCTTTCCCCACCCACGTACGAATTTCACACCCTTTCACAAAGTCTCTCATAAGACATGCTCTCATTTACTTTTATTTTCAACAAGATACTATACATTTCTTTTAAATCATCTCAGTTTTTTGATGCTTATGGAGATAGTGATAGAACAAAAAAACAAAGGAGGCAAAGAAATTCAACGTGGATTTAATCGTTATTTCCTAGGAAAATGAACATACCATTGCAGGAGTTGGGTGTCATTGTAAACAAATTTTAGATCACTTTAAAAAGTGAAATAGGGCTGGGCACGGTGGCTCATGCCTGTTATCCCAGCACTTCAGAAGGGCGAGGTAGGAAGATAAATTGACACCAGGAGTTTGACATTAACCTGGGCAACATAGGGAGAGCCCCTCTCTAACAAAAATTAAAAAATTAGCTGGATGTGGTGGGACGTGCCTATAGTCCTAGCTACTCAGCAGGCTGGGCTGGGAGGATTGCTTGAGCCCAGGAGTTTGAGGTTATACTGAGTTATGATTGTGCCACAGCACTCCAGCCTGGGTGACAAAGTAAGACCCTATCTCTAAAAAGAAATAAATAAAATAAAAATAAAAAGTGAAATGGTAAGCAGATACATTGCTAAGTACACAAGTTACTGCTATAGGATGAATGAAAACTGAACAAATGTTAAGCCAATGTAAACTTCTAGTTTGGTATAACATTCTAATGAGAATACCATTAATGGATTAAAAAGGACTATATCACAAACTTTTTTTTATTTATTTATTTTTTTAGTTACAGAATTTAAAAATTTTTGGTAGAGAGCAGACTTTCCCTATGTTGCCCAGGCTGGCCTTGAACTCCTGGCCTCAGGTAATCCTCCCACCTAGCCTCCCCAAATGCTGGGATTATAGGTGTGAGCTGCTGTGCCTGGCCACAAACTTTTTAAAGAGAAGTAAAGATAATTTTGTTTGGAAAGACTAATGTTTAATAAAATGAGAGAAAATTTAAAAAGTACTTCTAAATTCATATATTTAAATATGGCTTGATATGCATAATTAAATTAATAACAAAATGCTATAAGAAGATATTTAACCATTCCATCTATAGTCCTAAAAGTTTATGCACTCAAGTTGGCCAAAACCTTTTTTTGGATTTTCTTATAGGAAAATGGGAGTTTTGCCATATACCTATGGTGAGGCCCATAAAACGTTAACAGGTGTGAAAATGTACTATGAAGAATAAAAGGAAAAAGGAGAGAGTTGTCCCTTCTGGACAGAAGGGTTAAAGATTTCATAAGAGGTGACGACCTTTGAACACAGCTCCCAACTTACTTCTCCACAAAGTACATCTTTCCAGCTCTTTTAATTATTTCTTTGATACTTTCTTTCATACCTGTAAGTAATAGTCTAGCACTATTTCTTTATTTTTCAGTTTTAATCATTATTGGTTTAACAGATCCTATTAACTTCTGTCTATGGAAAATGAGGACTTGGTATCCTTTCACAACCACCCCTACCCCAATGTATGCATGCATACTATTCTTCTACCCCAATCCTCCCCATAGAGATGTTCTCACTTTGGTTCAATCAATACACAATACTTAGGTTATTATAATCATCCAAATGCTATTCACAGCTGAATAAAAATTATAGCCAATACTTACAAAGTGTTATGCTAAACACCATTTTAAATATATGTAGTTCATTTAACACTCACAATAACCCTAAGTAGTTAGCCCTACTCCTATTTTCACTTTACAGATGTAGTATATTATGATCATTTTTCCTGTCTTTCACAACTTTTTGTTTTCTCTGTAGTTAAGAATCTCTCTCTTTAGACCTTTTCTTTTGGACAGATTCCTCAAAGATGATTCTGCCAGTCTCCTGAATGAAAAGTATAAGACTGGCTAACAATGTTCTGGGAGCCAAGTAGAAATAAGCTGGAAATTTTAACATTCAAGTATGGACACTTTCATTTAATCCTCTGTTTTCAATACAGTATTTCCCCCTCACCCATTTCCAACTCCACTCGACTGTACCCAGTGTCCCTAGGCCAAGGACTGTTTCTGTTTTAGCTTTTCTAGAAAACAAATCTCTAACATTCTGCCAGATATATGTGGTGAGAGGGAAAGCTGTTTCCCAGTTGTGCACTCTGACACTGAGACTAGAGGGATCTCTTGGTCATTAAATCAACCCTTCTGTTTTCAGCCCCTCTTTTAGAAGTACCTAGTGATACCAAATTCCCGATCTTTGAAGATTTAGTCAGGCAAACTGAGTAGCACCTCACAGCTCTCCCCGGCTGAAGGCTTACAATTCAACTTTTTGAGAAGCCAAAGTTAGTTTCCAGCCATCCTTTTATTTTCTAGCCTCTAAAATTTTACTGTCAACACTTAAACTATCTTTTTTTTACCTTATGGGATAATGCCTTCAAAAAATTCCTTTAGTATGGTTTTAGTGGGGGTTTTAGGAGGAAAGATATAAGGATGTATTAAGGTCTGCAATCTTTTTTTTTTTTTTTTTTTTTTTTTGAGACAGAGTCTTACTCTGTTGCCCGGAGTAGAGTGAGTGCTGTGGCATCAGCCTATCTCACAGCAATCTCAAACTCCTGAGCTCAAGCAATCCTTCTGCCTCAGCCTCCCAAGTGGCTGGGACTACAGGCATGCGCCACCATGCCCTGCTAATTTTTTCAATATATTTTTAGTTGGCCAATTAATGTCTTTCTATTTATAGTACAGACAGGGTTTCGCTCTTGCTCAGGCTGGTTTCGAACTCTTGACCTTGAGCAATCCACCCGCCTCGGCCTCCCAGAGTGCTAGGATTACAGGGGTGAGCTACCGCGCCTGGCCAAGGTCTGCAAACTTTAAGTGGAAGTCTAAACTAAGACTTGAAATATGAATAGGTACATTTGCCAGGCAGGGTGAATAATGAACAAAAGCAAGGTATAAAAATAAGGTAGCCTGTTTAAAGTAATTCAATAAAGCTGTATGACTAAGCATAAGTGGTATATAAGTAGCTCTAAGAACTAGGGCTAATTCAGAGCAGAAAAAATTTATAGGCCAAACTGAACCTTGATACAGTTACTAACTCTAAGCTTTAGCTGTAAAACATTTCCCTAACAATCCCAAGAACACAAGATACAAAAAATAGTATTTCATGAAGAGTATTCCTTGGAAAGGCATTATATAGAGGGGGAAAAAGTTTCTTAGTAAAATATATTTGGGAAACGTTAGGTTAAATAAGTTAAAACATATTTCTTTCCTATAAATTATTACTGAGCATTTAATATAGTAACATAAAATGTCATTTTACAAGAAAGGTAGTTTCTGGTGTCTTTCAAATCCATACGACCACAGAAACACTTGACCACAGAAGACACTGTTCTACCATGTTACTTATTACCTTACTGCTTGATGTCTTTCCGGTAAGGTTACAAACATTCTCCAGGAGCCCTAGATTTCCTTGTGCATCAGTATAAGATATTTGACCACAAAAAGGATGCCACGCCAGACCACAAATTGCATAGCCTTTCTCATTTTTCACCCTAAAAATTAAAAAATTGGTTTTAAAAATACTGTCAAGAAAAATACAAACTGTATATTTTAGGTAAATTTTAGTTAAAATGAATTCTGACAATCTAATAGCAGTGTATTTTCATTCTGACAATCTAATAACTTCAAACTTAAAATGTTTCATAATAAAACAGAAGAAAACTAATAGAAATGAGCAAAGCAGAGACAAAAGATATGCTAAATCATACCTTTCCATGCAGTCTTTGGTTTCCACATTCCATACTATAATTAAGCCATTAATACTACCTGCAGCTAAATATTGCCCACAGGGAGACCAGGTTACTACATTGAGGGTCTATAAAGAAAAACAGTTAATAAATAATAATTTGGCATAATTTGAAATTAAACACTCATTTTGTTACCCAATTCAAATTTTATATCCCTATTTTATATTATTTCTAATTAAATCATACACAAATGATAAGATTAAGCGTATTTTTTAGCTTTCTTTTTTAATAATATTTAACTATCACTAGCACCTATTACTTTCTTTACCATGAGAAAATTATATTGGCCCAATTTGGGTTTCTTTTTTTTTTTTTTTTTTGGTGACAGGATTTTGCTCTGCTGCCTGGGCTAGAGTGCAGTGGCATAATCATAGCTCCCTGCAACGTCAAATTCCTGGGCTTGGGCTCAACTGATCCTCCTGCCTCAGCCTCCCAAGTAGCTGGGAACACAAGTGCGAATCATTAGGACCGGATAATTTTTATATTTTTTGTGGAGATGGCACCTTGCTATATTACTCAGGCTGCTCTCGAACTCCTAGGCTCAAGTGATCCTCCTGCCTCAGCCTCCCAAAGTGCTAGGATTATAGGCATGAGGCACTGCGTCTGGCCCTGGTACAATTTTAAAAGCAAAATCTAAAAAACATTATCATCCTAGAAAGACAGCCAATACAAGGCATCCTCTTAGCATTCGCCATTAAAATGAAGAGAACCAGTAAGTGAAATGAAACTTAGTAAGCCATAGCTGACCTATTGGGCTTATATTTCCTCAATTTTAAAATGTGTGTATGTATGTGTGTATTAGAGAGAAAAAGAGAGAAACCAAAAACCTTTCTTGTTCTAATTCCAGAGTCTACGATCATAGGTCTTAGTGAAACTCACTTAACAATAAAGGCTAATTACTGATAATTCAAGAATAACTTGTTCTAGGCTGATCCAAAGATAGTGAGTTATCTCACTTGATTTTTCATAGTCAGTTACAGATTGAACTCCTTGTTCTACTGCTTTCCTCCCTTCTCACTACTGCACTTGACTAGTCTTAAAAAAAATAAAAAATAAAAAGAATAACTTGCCCTAATACTATGCTAGGGTTAAATTTGACTTCTTAAGAATTAAAAAGATCTTCTTATTAAATCTCACAAAGGAGAAAGGTCAGATAGGACTTAGCAAAGACCTATCTAGTGTCCAGTTATGGATCAGATAAAGAAAGGATGAGCTGGTAGAAGGTAGACGACACATGCACAACAGTCGGAAGTTGTTCTCTACTTCCAATAATATTTAACTGCAACTGTATTTAGGCAAAGTATGTATTAAACATTTCCTATAGCCTATGAAAGTGTCACTTATAAAACCTACCTGAGAGATGAAATTATCTGAAAGATCAAATTGATGACTCCAAGTTTCTCTTCTATATAGCTTAACAGATTTTTCGATAGGAATTGCCAGTAACTATCAGAAAAGATTTAACAAAAGTTTACATTAAATTGAATTTGAAGAGGAAAAAAGGCAGAAAATACATCCAGATAAATTTACAGACACAAAAGCAAATTTGTTGTGTGTGTTTTTTTTTTTTTTTTTTTTAGATATAGGGTCTGGCTATATTGCCAAGGCTGGCCTTGAACTCTTGGCCTCAAGCAATCCTCCCACTTCAGCCTCCAGAGTAGCTGGGACTCCAAGCACACACCATGCCTAGCACAAATTTATATATTTTTTCTCTTCTGCCAACAAATTTCTATTTTAACTGGCAATTGACAAAACTCAAAAAATTACTTAAAATTTTGATAAGCAAAAAATAGGTGATGATCACTCTATTGTTTGCACTGAAAAACAAAGAATTTGTAGTTACTAGTATTTTTAAGGAAGCTAGGTCCTTTGGATCTAGGTCCTTTCTTAAGGAAGCTAGGTCCTTTGGATCTAAAAATTCATCTCATTTATTGGAAGGAAGTAGAGCCAGAATCCGTTGAATACCTTAGAAAAAGAAAAAAAAAGAAATTTACTGTCTTACACATTCTTCCAAAGAAACAGATTAGCAGAAAAACTAAAACTGTGTATTCTTTCCATGTTTATCCAAAAAAATTATTAACAAACAGTAAAGCTATGTTAATTTTGATTTTTAAAGTAATTATATTAATGTTTTGTAAACAAAGAAAAACATACTAGATATCCTTGAGTTCAATTATCACTTAATATAAAACGTACACTCTTAAAAGTTTATATGACACAAAAGGGTATATACTGAAAGTCTCATTCCCATCCCCAAATCCTATTTCTACTGCCCAATGGCAAATATAAGTATAGACTACACAGGAATGCATACGTACATATATAAGTATATATATACACACACACAGACCCATAATTTTTAAAGTAAACAGTAGCATCGTATCTATACCTACCGTTCTATAGCTTGATGTTTTTTACTTAATATATCTTGAAGATTATTCCATATAAGGATATACAGATATACCTCACCTTAAAGGTTCAGAAATACCACAGAAATTATCTATCTGTATACAGAAATACCACAATTTATTTAACCAACTTTCTGTAAATGAATATTTATATTTCCAGTCTTTACTGTCACAAACAGTGGTACAACATTTTCATTATACATACTCTGTAGTGCGCAGGTATGAATATGCTTACAGGATACACGCCTAGAAGTAGTACTATTAGTCATTTTTTCTGATAAAAACCGGCAAATCCTCTTCCACACAGTGTATCATCAAACTTGATCTTTGACTATCTCTGATAAATGAAAATAGGCTACCACTATAGTTTCAATTTGTATTTCTTTTAGTATGAAAGATTGCATATATATTCATGTTTAAAAGCCAACTATGCATTTTTTCTGTACACTGCTCATGTCTTTGTCCATCTTTCTACTGGGTTTTTATTGATTTGTAAGAACACTTTGTATATTAAGGAAACCAACTCTTTGTTACATTGTTTCAAACTTCCCCCCCAGTTTGTCATTTCCCCTGAGACTCTGTTTTTTATTATGCAAAATTCTTTACTTTTTATAGGATTAAGTTTATTAAACTTCCTTTCTGAAAAATTTCACACATAAATTTGAAAGAATAACATAGCAAATTCTTATACATAGATTCATCGCCTGGGAGGGAGCCTCCAAGATGGTCCTCAATGATTTTTCATCTCCCAGTATTCACGCTCTTGTGCTAATACAATTTACTAAATCTCCTTTTTCCATATACGTTTGGATCTATTTCTGTAATAGACACATGTCTATTCATGAGTCAATAGCAAATTTTTAATTTCTACACCTTAATGTTTTAATATCTGATTGGACTAGATTTTTCATCACTTTCCTTTTTCAAAATCTTTAGTTTCCATGTGGACTTAGAATCAGATCGATTTGGTCCTCTCAAACATCTTATTCATATTTTGTATTTGAATGCTGTCAATGCTGTCAAAACTATAGATTAATTAATAGAAGAACATCTTCATTTATATCAAAAATTCCTTTCTAAGAATGGGATATGTTTCTATTTATCCAAGTCTTCTTTAACTCCTCTTGGTAGCATGGCAAAGGTTTCTTTAGATAGATCTTTCACATTTCTTGGTACATTTAACCCCAGTTATTTCAGTTATTTTATCTTTTTCTTTCTTTTCTCCTCCCTTCCTCTCTCCCTGCCTTCCTTCCTTCCTTTTCTTTTTTCTTTTAGACAGGGTCTCTCTCGCTCTGTCACCCAGGCTGAAGTACAGTGATAAGATCACAGCTCACTGCAACCTCGAACTCCTGGGCTCAACTGATCCTCCCAACTCAGCCTCCTGAGTAGCTAAGACTACAAGCATGCACCACCATGCCCAGTTAATTTTTAAAAACATTTTTGATAAAGATGGGGTAGCACTATGTTGCTCAGGCTGGTCTCAAACTCGTGGCCTAAAGCAATTCTCCTGCTTAGGCCTTCCAAAGTGCTAGGATTACAGGCGTGAGCCACCATGCCCGACCCCGGCCTATCTTTCACAATTAAAAGTAAATGCATTATTTTATTCCACTATATTTTCTAAATGGCTGTTTATATACAGAATTGTTATTGGTTTTGTACATTAATTTTGCTTCCAACTACCTTACTGAATTTTCTTATTAATAGTAATAGTTTTCTCCCCCATTTGATTTTCTTATGATTTCCTTGTATATAAGCATTTCATTTGCAAATAATGAACATTCTCTTTCTTCCTTTCAAACGTCACATATCTTTCTGTTGTCTAACTGTATGGCTTAGTACTTCTAAAATGTTAAATACTAACAGTGAGAGTGGACATGACAAGATTGTTGCAGTTACTCCATTAAGCATGAATGTAAAGAAAAATACAAAATTAATTTATATAAAATATATACTTTAAAGGGACTCTTTAAAAAGTTGAAATATTTCTTAAATCATTTCAATATTAATTATTTGGCTTGGGGCTATAAAGTTTATAAACCAATGAAACAAAAAGTTATAATTAAAAAACTATTCTTACATTCAAAGTTGACAAAGATTGGAATAAATATTTAAAACAAAGGTTGAAAAATAAGATTCACTTACGTTTCCATTTTTTGGCTGCCAAGCAAGTCTGCAGATTGATTTTGCATTTATCATATCATTGCATTTTTGTAGCAGTGGCCAACTAATAGCACATGTCTGATTTTTTAAAAAAGAAAATTTATTTTCCTTTAAGAAAATTCCCCCCAAAATATACGCAGAACTAAATACATTTAATAGGTGGTTGTTTCAAATTGATATATATTTCAGAAAAAAGCAACTTTATGTACTTTAATTTAATTATGACAATACCTAATTTACCTAGATGGCTAAAGCCCTTCAAAGGTATAAAGAGCATAAATCTTAAATAATTAAATTAAGTAAGAGTACTTCCTGTGCAGAATAAGCAAACATACTCAGTGAATAAACATACATACAGAAACCCCCAATATGTTAAAATCTTAAAGTGTCTACAAAAATAAATAAAAATTTAAAGGTCTACTATAAAACATTAAGGTGTCAAAGTCAGTCTTTCTAAATAGCTCAAGAATGAGGGGAAGGAACTGTGGCTACTAAGGCATATCTGTGGTGGATATTTTTCTTGACAGTCACATTATCTCTAGAAATGCCAAGATATCTCTGATTGCCTCGCGAAAACTTAATTGTTCCCTCTGCCAATCGGAGAGCACTTTCTTTCATATCTCCTTTAAAATCTTTATCAGGCTAGGTTAAGTTACATATGAGACTTTCTAAATTAAGTGTGGCCAATGTCTTATTTTACTTTTGTATCCCTAATATCTAACACAAGCCCCAACACATGGTAGTTATCTTGTAAATATATAATAATTAAATTTACTGCCTTGATTTACAAAGTTTAAAAATAAAATATTAATCTATCATTCTCCTTGTGATTTGGTACAAAAGCAGTAAGTCTTCAATGTATTTTCTGTTGCATTAGGTTACTGTGGAATTTGATCACAAAAACAACATTAATGGTACTCAAAGAACTTTAAAGAAAAACAATTATTAATTTGGCCCAGTAATACAATATGTAAAACCCAACATATGAAGGAAATGAACAAAAAGTTTTAAATTTAAATTGATGATTTTACCTGATCTGAAATTTGCCACACTCTGACAGATCCATCACAACTAGATGATGCCTGCAGGAACAAACAATAGATTTCTAATGATACTATATGAAAACACTACATGGAAACTGGTTCAATTGATTAAATCAATCAGCCTTTTATCTACTGAGTGAAATTTTCTGCTAATTCTCTTATAATTTCTTAAACACATTCAGGAAAAACACAGAGAGGGGAAAAAATAATTACCAGAAAGATGTCCTTAGGATCAAAGGAAAGACTTAAAACAGGGGCATCGTGTCCTCGAAATGTTTTCTGCTGGCTGCTATCCACCACATCCACAATTTTGACTAGGAAATCGCTACGAACAATAAGGAGTAATTCTTGTGAATAAAAGCCAATACTAAATGCCTCTCCTAAAAGCTATGAGCCAAATATTTCAAAATCACAAGAGTAAATGCTATAATTTCTTTATAGCAACTTATAAAATTTGGCACCCAAATTTAATGACTTATCTTTCAGTTTTGCTCTATTGAAGATGCTGAAAACCCAAGTCAAGATTTCCCATTATGTTAAAATACAAATACCTCCTAAATGGCTTCTTTAGTTACATTTTAAGCTTCTATTATTTGCTAATCTAATAACAGCCGCACCATTTTAAAAAGTACTATGCCTTTCACTTCATGTCAGCAATTCAACCAATTATATTTTTTTCCTACGAAAAGCATCAAGGGAAACTGTAAAAATTCTGGTTGTACAATCCAAATTCTAGCTAAAATAATTTTTTAAAATATTGTATCAAGCTATCTTTTCAGCATTTATTGAATAGGCCATCTGTAAAGCAATATATTTCTTTTTTTTAAATTAATTAATTAATTTTTTTTTTTTTTTTTTGTGACAGACTCTCACTCTGTTGCCCAGGCTAGAGTGCCGTGGCATCAGCCTAGCTCATAGCAACCTCAAAATCGTGGGCTCAGCAATCCTTCTGCCTCAGTCTCCCGAGTAGCTGGGACTACAGGCATGCGCCACCATGCCTGGCTGATTTTTTCTATACATTTTTAGTTGGCCAATTAATTTCTTTCTATTTTTAGTAGAGACGGGAGTCTCACTCTTGCTCAGGCTGGTTTCAAACTCCTGACCTTGAGTGATCCGCCAGCCTCAGCCTCCCAGAGTGCTAGGATTACAGGTGTGAGCCACCACCCGGCCTATTTACACATTTTCTTTATCTAGTTACCTGTTGATGGAAACTTAGATTGATTCCAGATTTCAGCTATTGTGAATAGTGCTGCTTTAAACATGGGATGTAGATATCTCTTTGACACACTAATTTCATTTTCTTTGATATATACCCAGATTTTTTGGATAAGATCTCAAAAGCACTGACAACAAAAGTAAAATAGACAAATGGGATTATATCAAATTAAAAAGCTTCTACACAGCAAAGGAAACAATCAACAGAGTCAAAAGCAACCTATAAACTGGGAGAATATATTTGAAAAGTCTATATCGTATAAGAGATTAATATCTAAAATATATAAGAAATGCAACTCAGCCAGGCACAGTGGCTCATGCCTGTAATCCTAGCACTCTGGGAGGCTGAGGTGGGAGGATCGCTCAAGGTCAGGAGTTCAAAAACAGCCCGAGCAACAGCGAGACCCCATCTCTACTAAAAATAGAAAGAAATTAATTGGCCAACTAAAAATATATACAAAAAATTGGCTGGGCATGGTGGCGCATGCATGTAGTCCCAGCTACTCGGGAGGCTGAGGCAGGAGGATAGCTTGAGGCCAGGAGTTTGAGGTTGCTGTGAACCAGGCTGACGCCACGGCACTCTAGCTCGGGCAACAGAGTGAGACTCTGTCTCAAAAAAAAAAAAAAAAAAAAAAAACAAAGAAAAAGAAATGCAACTCAAGGCCGGGCGCGGTGGCTCACGCCTGTAATCCTAGCACTCTGGGAGGCCGAGGCGGGCGGATTGCTCAAGGTCAGGAGTTCGAAACCAGCCTGAGCAAGAGCGAGACCTCGTCTCTACTATAAATAGAAAGAAATTAATT
>CAUYMX010033683.1:0-16506 GCA_963573855.1 Lepilemur septentrionalis | reverse complement strand
AATTAATATATTTCCATTTATAGTAGAGACGGGGTCTCGCTCTTGCTCAGGCTGGTTTCGAACTTCTGACCTTGAGCGATCCACCCGCCTCGGCCTCCCAGAGAGCTAGGATTACAGGCGTGAGCCACAGCGCCCGGCCCTCAGTGTTTAATATGCTACTATGCATTATAGATTTCCACAAAGAGATTCCCTGATCTTTCTTCTTTTTCTTTTCTTTCTTTTTTTTTTTTTTTTTTTTGAAATAGGGTCTCACTCTGTTGCCTGGGCTAGATTACAGTAGCATCATGATAGCTTACTAAACTCAAACTTATGGGCTCAAGCGATCCTCCTGTCTCAGCCTTCCAAGTAGCTGGGACTACAGGTGTGAGCCACTGCAACCAGCTAATTTTCAAATTTTTTATAGAGACAGGGTCACAATGTTGCCCAGGCTGGTCTTGACTCCTGGCCTCAAGCAATCATCCCACCTCAACCTCCCAAAGTGTTAGGATTACAGGCGTGAGCCACCATGCCTGGCCTCCCTAACTTATTTGGCTTTGTCCCAAATAGGGGCTATGGGACATATTTTTCTTAACATGTATTGGGGGTTCACGATGCCCCTGATATAACCAGGTCCCCAGCCAGTGTGTGTTGCAAGAGATGAGACAAAGACATGGACACAAAAAGTAAGGTGAAAGGGTGTGGGAAAGTCAGGGGACCACCAGCATTCCCGTGAGCCAGGTGGTACTGACTGAAGTCCAGTACCTGCTTTTATTCTCTTTTTCATGCTATAGATTACAATGATTTCCCATGAAAAGGTCATGGGTTACAATGAGTAGAAGTTTCAAGGCTACCCAAAAAATCATAAGATGCCTTAGCTAATTACTCTTTTATCTGTAGAAGCAAGAACGTATAACTATTACTAAGCACAACTAGACCTTACGGCATGTATAGATAGTATCTCTGAACTCAGCAGCTGTGGCCCATTTGATTGAGGAACAAAGAGATTAGTACTTCTTACTGGGAGGTTAGCTTCCCATTAACTGAGGCGTTGTATTGAAAAAGGGGAGGGAAGGAACTTAGCCTGGTGTTCTAAGAATTGGAGCCTGACGTTCCTTCTCCTGGGCTGACATTTTGCAATCTTCCTCTATAGCCACGGGAAGCTTTCATGTCAGGCCGCTCCGTGGCTTTTTAGGCATGAGGCCCCTCAGGCTTTGGGGCGAGAGTCTGCTTTGCTGTACTCCCGGATTGCTGGAATGTCCCCCAACGAGGCAGTTAACTTCTGCCCTTATCTCAGGCTCCTGCTCAAGCAGCATTACTTCACCTCCTCTCCTCCCACGGCCTCAGAAATGGGATCTCTAAGCCCCGGCAGTCTTATTCCCATCAAGCATGTCCCTCAGGATTGTTCATAGGTCAGTTAACTTCTCAGAGTGGCCTTTTTATAATAATTTTGGGAACCTTGTAGTTGTTGCCTATTTCCCAGTAAGTTTGATAGTAGCTTACTGACATTGGTTATTTTCATTGTATCCCAATCTAATTTGATTATATTCTGGTCTACTTTTTAGGAATTAGCTTCCCAAAAATCCCTGCCTATGAATTATTATACGGTATTCTACCATATTCAAGAACAACTACCCAGAGACTGTTTTATTGTAAGTGAAGGCGCAAATACGATGGACATTGGACGCACTGTGCTTCAAAACTACCTTCCTCGTCACAGGTAAGTCTTCCAGTAAAGAAATTACAATTAATTATAATTAATTATAATATCTTTAATTTGAAACTATAATAATACAGATTAAGGAAACATTTGAGAGTTATACATCTGCAGTGTATGAGGACATATTTCATAAAAGTATTCTTAGGTGAGGTTTTGTAGAGTTATTATGCTTGATATGTTCTTGGTATTGTGTGATAATTTGGATACATTCTAAAGATATGTTTACAGTTTTCAAACAGTGAGGAGTGCTTTTCCCTATCCTGCTTATTCTTGACAAACTAGTTCCTCATAGTCTAAATATTTTATATTAAACAAAAAGAATGTTTTCATGGTTCTTTATTTTTTCATAAACCATGTGGACGTGACTAAAAGGTTTATGTCAGCTCCACCCTCTGTGACATGCCCCAGAGTTTCATTTTAGTATTGTTCCCTAACAGGCTTGATGCTGGTACTTTTGGAACAATGGGAGTTGGTTTGGGATTTGCTATTGCAGCTGCTGTACTAGCTAAAGATAGAAGCCCTGGGCAGCGGGTCATCTGTGTGGAAGGAGACAGTGCGTTTGGGTTTTCTGGCATGGAGGTGGAAACCATCTGCAGGTAAAACAGCATCCTGAATCACAGCATTTCATTCTCCAAAATATGAAAAATTGTATTCCCACTTGCCTAATAAATACTTTCCAGTGTTCACCATGTGCCAGGTGCCCTGTGCCTAACACTGTGCTCTGTCCTGAGAATACCAGTACAAGTAACCCAGGGTCTTTCTCTTCCAGGACAGTGTTTTCCTGTGTTCCTGACCTTCTCACTGTATGCTAAAAACCTGCAAATCTGTGGGGGGTAGTTTTGAGGTCACTGAAAAAAAATGTTTTGTCCTGAAAGAAGCTTGTTTTCTTCAGGGAGACAGTGGAGTGTGGTGGTTAAGAGCACAGCCTCTGAGACAAATGGCCTGGATTTAAATACTGGTTCTGTCATGTCAAAACCAGGTGACTTTGGTTAAGTCACTTAACCAAGCCTCACTTTCTCCTCCTCTAAAATAGGAATAGTAATAGTTCCTGCCTTAGAGAATGGTTGAAAGGAACAAATGAGATAATCCAGGTAAATTTTGAGGTGACACTCTGTGAATGTGAGCCACTTGGATACTGTTTGTAGTTACGAGGATTCATGGAGAAACTCATCAGTTGTAGATCCACTATGAAAGTATGGAGATTTCTTTTCCCCAACTATATAAACTATAGTAAAACCATTCTTTTCTTAGCCAGGGCTCTTATTAGGGTTTTTTTGAATCATGTTTGGGGCTTTCAAAGCTTTGATATATAAAACTTGCAAGATTAGGGGAAAATATAGTTGTCCCTTGGTATCCGTAGGGGATCAATTTCAGGACCCTCCCTCAGATACCAAAATCTGAGGATACTCAAGTCCCTGATGTAAAATGGTGTAGTATTTGCATATAACCTGTGTACATCCTCCCATATATTTTATATCATCTCTAGATTACTTATAATACTTAATACAATGTAAATGCTATGTAAGTAGTTGTTATACTATATCAATTAGGGAATAACAACAAGGAAAAATCTCTATGTGTTTAGTACAGACACAATTTTTTAAAAAATATTTTTGATCTGCAGTTGGTTAAATCCACAGATGCAGAGCTCACAGATACAGAGGGCCAACAGTTTGTGTCTGTTAACAGTGTCTGTATCGGCCAGGCGTGGTGGCTCACGCCTGTAATCCTAGCACTCTGGGAGGCTGAGGCAGGAGGATTGCTCAAGGTCAGGAGTTAGAAACCATCCTGAGCAAGAGCGAGACCCTGTCTCTCTACTAAAAATAGAAAGAAATTAGTTGGACAACTAAAAGTATGTGTATAAAAAATTAGCCGGGCATGGTGGTGCATGCCAGTAGTCCCAGCAACTCGGGAGGCTGAGGCAGTAGGATCGCTTGAGCGCAGGAGTTTGCGGTTGCTGTGAGCTAGGCTGACACTATGGCACTCTAATCCAGGCAACAAGAGTGAGACTCTGTCTCAAAAAAAAGAAAAAAGAGGAGTGTCTATATCAGCAACCAACTGACATACAACAAAAAGGTGATTTACGAGGAAGTTGGCCTTCTAGATAATGATTCCCTTTGAGCATGAGAGAAATAGTTACCATAGTCCTGTTACTTAACAGCATGCAGTTTAGTTTTATTTTTACTACCTGCCATCAGAAATTACAGCAGAAAATATGGCCGGGCGCGGTGGCTCACACCTGTAATCCTAGCACTCTGGGAGGCCAAGGCAGGCAGATCGCTCAAGGTCAGGAGTTCGAAACCAGCCTGAGCAAGAGTGAGACCCCTGTCTCTACTAAAAATAGAAATTAATCGGCCAACTAAAAAAAAAGTGTGTGTGTGTGTGTGTGTATCTATATAAATTAGCCGGGCATGGTGGCTCATGCCTATAGTCCCAGCTATAGGGACTGAGGCAGAAGGATCGCTTTAGCCCAGGAGTGTGAGGTTGCTGTGAGCTAGGCTGATGCCACGGCACTGTAGCCCAGGCAACAGAGGGAGACTCTGTCTCAAGAAAAAAAAAAAAAGAGAAATTACAGCAGAAAATAAAGCCCACATTCTTTTTCAGTCATTAATAAAGGTTAATTATCTTTTTTTGGTCTTTGCTATACTGTTGAGCACATTGTTAGATACCCTCTTTCTGTACTAATTAATTACACCGTGTAGTGTGTTTCTAATAATGGATGCAGTGTCTTGAGCGCAGATTGTGTATGCTAGTCACTTGTGTATCTCCCTTAACATCTAGTCTGAGGAGCTCAGGAAGTAGAAAGATAGTTTTCAACTAGTACTCCTAGGAATCACCCAGAAGAGGTGCTTTAGAGGGTATTAAGTAGGGAAGGTATCATTCATATTACAGTCTAGATCTTTGAAAACCCAGATTCGGAAAAGCTCAGTGGTTTGCCTGAGGTCCACAGCTAAATAGTGGTAAAACCAGGTCTACTAACTCTTAATCTTGCATTCTTTCTACCACTTCATGATGTTCCTGATAATGATTTTATCAAACAGAAATCTTTATTAGGATAATATGTGCTTAACTTAGTGTTCCTCTAAAATTACAAAAAGTTTATAGAAAACTTCATTTCTAAGTTAAAATTTAGCCCAAAGAAAAGAAATTGCTTAATAATAAAAAATGATTTCCTTCATGTTTTACTTTCACTTTGAGGTACAACTTGCCAATCATACTCTTGGTGGTGAATAATAATGGAATTTACCAAGGTTTTGATACAGATACTTGGAAAGAAATGTTAAGATCTCAAGATGCTACTATAGCGTAAGTAACTCAAAACAATGTATATTTACTTTCTCCCATCTATTTTAATCTCTCTTTAAAAAGTCTAGTGTATTAGAATGTATCTGCATGGTTAAGTATCATCTGGTTTGATTGTCCGCCCTTATAAAGGACAGGAATCCTGTCTTTGTGGTTCCTCTTTGCACAAATATCCATAATTAGGTGTTTCAGTAGCTTGTCATCAGGGAGTCACTGAAGACTCAGACAAATGAGCATGACATCTGAGCCTTGTTAATGAAAGAGCTTTTGGCAAAATGCTCCCAGTCATACTATGTAGGAATATGAATATTTACATATTATTTATGATCCAGAGGTCTTCATTCCTTTTACCACTTAGCTAAATCTTTTTTTTTTTTTTTGAGACAGAGTCTCACTCTGTTGCCCGGGCTAGAGTGAGTGCCGTGGCGTCAGCCTAGCTCACAGCAACCTCAAACTCCTGGGCTCAAGCAATCCTTCTGTCTCAGCCTCCCAAGTGGCTGGGACTACAGGCATGCGCCACCATGCCCAGCTAATTTTTTCTATATATTTTTAGTTGGCCAATTAATTTCTTTCTGTTTATAGTAGAGACAGGGTCTCGCTTTTGCTCAGGCTGGTTTCAAACTCCTGACCTTGAGCAATCCGCCCGCCTTGGCCTCCCAGAGTGCTAGGATTACAGGCTTGAGCCACTGCGCCCAGCCCACTTAGCTAAATCTTGATCATCTGATAGCAGAGCCAAACTAAGACAGTGTGGTAGCTGGCCATAGGGTATGAGACAGATGTGAATTTGTGAACCAGCCTAGGGGTAGAATAGGGTAAGGGTATGTTTGTTTATGCCTCACTGACTTCATTTGTTATTTTGCTGTTGTTTATTGTTTTGTAATAACCATTTTTTAAAATAATAGTTGATAGTGTAGCTTATGCTGTGTAGGATAATAGCCACTAGGCACATTGCAATTGTTACAATTTAAATTTTTTTTTTTTTTTTTTGGTGACAAGGTCTCTCTCTCTCTCTCTCTGTCTCTGTCTCTCTCTGTCTCTCTCTCTCTGTCTCTCTCTCTCTCTTGCCCGGGCTAGAGTATAGTAGCATCATCATAGCTCACTGCAGCCTCCAACTCCCAGGCTTAAGTGATTCTCCTGCCTCTGCCTCCCGAGTAGTTGGGACTACAGGCATGTATTACCATGCCCAGCTAATTTTGTGTTTTATTTTTTATAGAGATGGCATCTTGCCATTGCCCAGGCTGGTCTCGAATGCATGGCCTCAAGTGATCCTTCTGTCTCGGGCTCCCAAAGTGCTGGCAGTACAGGCATGAGCCACTGTACGTGGCCCACAATTTAAATGTAAATTATTTTAAATTAAATGAAATTAAAAATTGAATTCCTTGGTTTAACTTGTCACATTTCAAGTGCTCACAGAAATAAGTAGATAGTGGCTATTATATTGGATAGCACAGGAATAAAACATTTCTATCATCTCAGAAAGTTCTATTAGACATTGTTATATAGACAATAAAAAATATAGGGAAAATTTAATGTACTGGCGTCTCAGTTTAACTATTGGAAATAAAAATATGCCTTTCAGTTCAGCCTAAATTTTTTTATGGGTTATTTTGAGAATGGCTTTTTTTCTAAAAGCTTTCAAGTTTTAAATTTTATTGACTTGTGCCCTTGTTTTTCAGGGCCCCTCCAGTGTGTTTTCTGCCAAACTCTCATTATGAGCAGGTCATGATTGCATTTGGAGGCAAAGGGTATTTTGTACAAACACCAGAAGAACTCCAAAAATCCCTGAGGCAAACCCTAGCAGACACAACTAAACCTTCTCTTATCAACATTATGATTGAGCCACAAGCAACACGGAAGGCCCAGGTAATACATGCAGTTGCTAAACAGAAAGCAAGAAATGCATCTATTCCTCCACCCCCTGCAAAGAGTATCTACCAAACAGAGCATGCTTTATTATCCACAGAGGTCTTTCTAAGCCATTTCAGAGTTTGGCAGTTTTACTTTTTTGTTTAACGAATATTTGTTGAGATAATGTGTGAGGTGTGTTGTCTTAGGTGCTAAGAATAGCATGGTGAAGCAAAACTAGGCTTAGTCCTCACCTTCACAGAGCTTGCAGTCCAGTACAGTAGAGAGAGCATGGTAACCTCATGACTGAATGTGCCATGACAGAGCAAGGCAGTGTTTGGAAGGAAAGGAACCCAGTTCTAAGCAAACATATAACAAAGGGATCTGATGGTATTGGAAGGCTTCTCAGAGGAAGTGATGCTTAAACTGAGATGGGAGAGCTGAAGAGGGACTAACTCAGCAAAGAGGAGAGGGAAGAAATGTGCAAAGGCTCTGAGGCAAGAGGGAGTGTGCCACGTCTGAGGAGTGACAAAGGCCGGAGTGGCTGGACGACAGAGTGGAGGAAGTAACGTGGGAGATTATACTGTATTCAGACAATCTGTGCTGTTACTTTCGAAATTAGTGACTTTGACCTCTAAGGCAAAACTACAGTGTAGGTTACAGCAGTGAAATACATGGCTAAGTGTGTAGCATGATCCTCTCCCATCCCAGATTAAGTTGCTTTTCATACTTAATTTTGTTTCCTGGTCCTGGTCCTGGTCCTGCCACTCGCTTCCTCTTGTAACCTGTCTTGCATGCTTACACCTTGCATATCAACCACTCTACAGAGCCGATATTTTTCAGGTACTTTCTGTCTTGGTTTTTACACATGTCCACTGTGGGATCTCTTCCTTTTTTGAACAAGGCTGGGGACATGGGCAAACAGACAGATGATCAATGAAATATAAATTAATTTGGAAACTGTAAAATATATAAAATTTTACTGAAATTCTGTTTGTGTAAAAACAGATATTAGAGACTCTGACATTTATCTCAAGCAGAGAGAAGAGGTACTCAAGAAGAAGCTAGTGATGAGGAAGATAAGTACAGGACTGTGCCAGGAGGATGGCAGGCAGGATGTCAATGGGATTTCCTAGGAGCAGGCAGGCAGGCTGTCCTGAGGTAGGGCTAACAACTTTCAGAAGCTACTCCACCCCTGTGGGCTTATTGATTGCCTTTTCTTTTTTTAAATGCTATTTGTCAAAACGATTTATACCAACCAGATACCCAATAGACAGGCTTTTAAATCTTATGCTGTTTTATTAACTTATGATTGGGTATGTACTTTCCAGTGACTGGAATGATAGTTTTGCAACCCGGGATGCCCCCCTCCTGGCGTCAGGCCATCAGAATACTAGGGGAACTAAAGCCACTATGACAAGCTTGGTGAATGCACACAATAAAAATAATCTTGAGACCTATGTTAATCACTGAAGAGCCCTAATAAATTGTCCCCTCTCTGCTAGTGAGTTCACCTTTCTAAGATCTGCTTCCAGTGATCTGTTTTCCAATTTCCCTATGACTTTTATTCAGGTATTCCTGGAGAAATAGAAGTTCTTATCCTCCTCTATTATAATTCTATGAGGATTATCCTTATATTTCTTGCATTTTTCACTTCAACATTATTTATCTTCATTCCAGTGGAATTCTACACATATTAAAGTCTCGAAGCTGTTGATTTTTGTCTTGTCCAGCCATCTGCCATTTGTCATTGATTTTTGTCTTGTCCAGCCATCTGCCATTTGTCATTGATTCTCAGTGTAGACTGGCTGCTTTCTGCTTTGACACAGAGAATGCCTAGATCTGTGCAGTAGTCTGTGGCCAGACCATATGTATGGGATGGTGTCAGTCCCAGAAAAGGCTGTCATGCACAGTTCTTCCTACCCATGTTCTCTCTGGGAGCTTAGCCTCTGTGGGCCTCCTTCACCTCCTCTCTCCTTTGAGTGTACTTCTGGTTCTTTCACAGTGTGGTTTTTTTGTGCCCTGATTACTGTTAATAGAAGAGGACCCACAAAGCCATTTTAGATTGTTTTGTAGGACATGACAGCCAGGTTAGGATTTTTAGCTCCTTTTTGGGAAAAGCATTAGACCGAAAACAAACCTCACTTACCCACCATTATGTAGGACTTTCAATTTTAGAACAAGCAAAACAGTGAGGATAGAGTTTGAGACAGTTATTTCTTTTGACTGAATGTTTGTTATCTTCCTTTTCTAGGATTTTCACTGGCTGACACGCTCTAAAATGTAAATAAAGATGCCAGTGGGTGGTCTTGAGTTTTCTCTTTCCTGCAAGATGAAATTTTATTTTCTGCAGCAAAATTACTATAATGTTAAAATTGTACAAGAAAAATAAAAAACATTTTTAAATGACATTTTACAGTAAAGGAATTGATTAAAAACAAAAAAAGTTACCAGTATTCTACTACAGAAATAACCATTTACAGATGAAAGAGGAGAGTTTTATTAAATATTTAATAATAGCATTGCAGCTGCCTAACCACTGAGTTACACATCAGTATACTTTTATGTAAATTCATTCTTAAAGTTACTGCTATAGTTTGAATGTTTGTCCTCCAAAATCTCATGTTGAAATTTGATCCCCAGTTTTAGTGATGGGGCCTAATGGAAGTTGTTTGGGTCATGTGGGTAGATCCCTCATGAATGGCTTGGTGCTTACTCAATTAGTTTCCGTGAGAGCTGGTTGTTAAAAAGAGCCTGGCACCTCTCCACTTCCTCTCTTGCATCTTCTCACCCCATGTGATCTTTGCACACGCCAGCTCCTCCTTCACCTTTTGCCTTGAGTGGAAGCAACCTGAGCCCCTCACCAGATGCCTAATCTGGAACTTTCCAGCCAGCAGAACCATGAGCTAAATAAACCTCTTTTCTTTATAAATTACCCAGCCTTAGGTATTCCCTTATAGCAACACTGAACACTGAAATTTTGTGCAGTAATATTTATTAATGGAGAAATAATCATAATATAATATTAAGTGAAAAGGGCAGGCCACAATATGGAATGGGACCAAATAAGGAAATATACCCATACTCATGCACATATGCATTCATAGAGAAAAAAGATAGGCACAAAATAAACCAATATTTTAATACAACTTGGTGATAGGATTATAGGTAATTTTTATTTCTTCATTTTTCCTTCTACAAGATTTTAAAAACAATTATGTAATTTTATTATCAGAAACAGACATTATTTTAAATGACTACCAGAAATAAAAAAATGTCACTTATTTTCAAGGTCATTCATATTTATTACCTGCAATTTCATATGAATTGGAATGTAAGACTTCATATCAAAATTCAGCTTGTTTGTACCACCCATAGCAGACTTATCTACACTGGGTAATTTGGGGCACAAGTGACCACCACAAAGTGATAGATTCCAGCTTTACGTGTGAACCCTAGAGGTAGTGTAATTTGGTCCCTGACAGACCCCCAGAAGCAGGCCCACTTGGTGGGTACCCTTAGGTACTTTTAAGCATACAGTAGAGAGCCCAGGCTGCATAGGAGACAGAGAATAACGAAAAGGAGCATTCAGACTGGGAAGCTCCGGTAACCTCAGTTCTCTCCTCTGCCCACAGATGTTTGCCTCTGGCAGCCAAATGCAATATAAGATTTTGCCCTAAGGTAGTTTTCAGGGCGTAATTAATATTTGTGAATTGAATTATATAAATCGGTTTCTAAATACTTGATAAAATTTGGGGAAAATGCCCCTTCCTAATAACCAACCATATTATCTCAAGAGAAAAGAATGTTGACAGGTTATTAGACTGTCCAGCAGAGGTCAGTGTAAATGTGTAAAGACCAGATTAGTCCAGGAATACTTTAATTGACAGAGTCCACTGACTGCTTCTTTTGTAAAAATGATCTTAAAATTAGTCGTTTCATAGGGATTTTTCCTTAAAAGGATAAGATATTAAGTAAATTTAACTGAATCTGTTGGTTAATAGTTAAAACTTACTTTGATAAAACATTTTGCATCCTCTAGTTTAAAATAATAAACACTCTTACATGATCCTAGTACATATAATTCCCAAATACCTCATAAAAACTGAACTTTGAAAGATTATGGCAGCTTTCTTAATTTAGGAAAACTCATAATCCAGGGTTGAGATCAGTGGGAAATGATTTCTCAGGTTAGTTCTTCTACTAATGTTCTTTCCAAAGTATTTAATACTTCATGGGGTTATTTGGGGATTCAAAAAGCAATGCAGAAGCTCAGCCCAGTGCCTGGCATATAAAGACCCTCAGTAAGTACCACTGTGTTTTAGGAAGGTGACACTTTAGAGAAGAGAATGGCTGACTGGAATCCCGGCCTAGCATTGAATGTAAAAGTAAACAGTAGTTTCCCTTTTCTCAAAGTGGCTCTTACTTCTCCAAGTAAATTAGACATTTCCTAGAAAAGAGGGGCTGTGTATGTGTGTGTGTGTGTGTGTGTGTGTGTGTGTGTGTTTTTAACTCCCTTATACAGCCACAGAGCTCTGCAGGGGTTCACTAAATGCTAGTTGAATGAGAACTCATGATGGTTAAAAACAGCTCAGTGGATATTTTCCATGGTTATTTCACATATTTGAAATAGCTCAGCTTATTATGTGAAATGACTATTAATATATTTTCCTTAGGAAAAAATGTCTTAAATCTGTTATAAGAAAATAATGGGACTTTTAAACACTGAAGGAGAAAGAAAATGAAAATAATATTGAATCCAAAAATATTTGTGTTCCTTTATTATTTTCAAGACACTTAGGTAGGCAGTGGGTAAGCAGTGCGTTCCAATGAAGGAGTGGCCTGTGACTCTGAAATAAGTGTATACCTAAGAGTGACTACAGTAGAATATCATATGAATGTATTAAAAAAGTAGGAAACTAGTTAAATTACAGATGGGAATTATGACTGAGAAACCCTGATAAAACTGCTGACTGCAGAGAGCGAAATGTATACAGGTGAAGTTTGAATTACCTAGTGTTTTCTGGTTGCATTTGCTGCTGCTAATCTGAATAAATGAAGTAACATAGAAGGAAGAAATTGACAATCCTACAAATTCTACCCTTAGAAGAAAATTCTACTCTTAGAAGAGATAGAGTTGGATTCAGATCTGACGGGCAGGACTGGCTGTACCTCTGGTTTTCACTGGATTATCTTGCATCTTCCCTCTCCTCCAAAGCCTTCCCTTCCAGAAGAGGAGCTAGGTGGCCGGTGAACCCATGGCAAATCCAGGTTGTATGGTCACCCCTCCAATTAGGGAGCAGAGAAAGGCATGCACACAAACTCCTGGATTTCTTTAAATTTTGACTCAGGACCTAGAAATACCTGCAGAGGAGGCGAGATCCATGATTTCTTCTTTCATCCAGTGGTCACTGGAGCCAACTCTGTGGAGTGATTAATCTATAGCCATGTGGTTCACTCCTGAGGCTCATTCCCCTGGTCCCTGCACGTTACTGGGAATTGTCTCCTCACTGCATGATAAAGGTGGGCTCAGGAAATCAGACTCAGTTTCACCTTAGCTCCAGCTTAGCTCATGATGTTTCTGCTGCGATGCTCCATGCACCGCCACCCATTTTTGCCATGAGGAATCAGCTATATCTGTCAAGGCCCAGCTCAACAGTCCCGTCTTCCATGAAGTCTTCCTCCTTCTGGATGCTCCTGCAGTAGTACCCTGTGGGTGCCTCTGTTACATACAATGTTCATGGTGAGTTAAATTCCCATCTCCCTGCCCTACTTGTCTGTGAGTGAAGTGAGCATATTTTCCTCAGTATATTTCCCTCACTTGTCTGTGAGGAAGATTTATCACTGCTTGTCTTCCAGAGCCTGCGTCCTCTTGCTTCTGTTTGGGAAGCTCCTCTGTGGGTTCCCCTGCAGAGTCTGCTTACACGTGGCATATGGAAATATAAACATCAAGGAAATTTTCCTGGGGAGGAGGTTTCCCAGGGGGTTCATATAACAAAAGCTATGGCAGACAACTTTAAACAAGGATGCAAGGTAGAGAGATGAGCCACCAAGGATTAGAAGCCCGCACCGATGCCCTGGTATTGAATAAGCCCAGCAGTTTTTAGAGCAGTGCTGGGGATGCGACTTGGGGGCATGAGGCCCTGAAATGACTGAAATTTAGTTTCCATCCTGGCAACATGGAGGTCAAAATTAAGTTAAATTACTGAAAATAAATATTTCTTTCACAACTGAGTGTGGACTGAAATTTGTATCGACTGCATTCATCAAACCATTTAATAGTTCATATTGCCATCCTGCCTCTCCATCCTCCATCAGCCACTCACCCATCCCCTCTCCCCGCCGGCCTCCGTTACTCTTCTTTTCCAGAATTTTCATGGTTAATTTTCCCTTATTTTTCCATATTAACTTCAGTAACCAAAAAAAAAAAAAAATCTGGTATTTTAGTTGGAGTGTTTTGAAATAGAATGTATCAATAGAAAATTTAAAGGTTCACTAAGGCCACCATATCAGGAGACTTGCTATTTAAAAGATAGTTATTGGGCCAGGCATGGTGACTCACACCTGTAATCCTAGCACTCTGGGAGGCCGAGGCAGGTGGATCGCTCGAGGTCAGGAGTTAGAAACCAGCCTGAGCAAGAGTGAGACCCCGTCTCTACTATAAATAGAAAGAAAGAAATTAATTGGCCAACTAAAGATATATATAGAAAAAATGGTGGCACATGCCTGTAGTCCCAGCTACTCGGGAGGCTGAGGCAGAAGGATCTCTTGAGCCCAGGAGTTTGAGGTTGCTGTGAGGTAAGCTGACGCCACGGCACTCACTCTAGCCCGGGCAACAGAGTGAGACTCTGTTTCAAAAAAAAAAATAAAAAAATAAAAAATAAATAAAAGTTGATGTGGAAAGAAAATTAGGACAATATTGTCCAATATAAACATGTAAAAAATAATTGTACTTTCATACATTATGAACTCCAAATTATCAACATACTGTGTTATTGACAAGAATAGAATTATAATCAAACAGAAGAGAAAGTCTAAAGCAGGGTTAGAGTTATTATTTAGGGTATTATGATTTAGAAAATTATGAATAAGAAATAAATTCTCTACCAAATGACAAATACCAAAATAATATGGATTCAATTATTAAGAGGCAAAAATGAAAAATTTCAGTACATGGAGTGACTGTATATAATGTAACTATGGTAACATATACTGAAATATTTACTTATAATGATATATGCTTCACATTAATGGTGGTTCCTGAACCAAACAGCAAATACCTAACTAGATCTTTACCTCAAATGGACCTTCAATATCGTACAAAGGTTTTATTTTGTTCTGATAGTAAGCTGAATCTTTCTACTGTTAGGAGATATGATGGCTCTCAATAGATTCTATAGGATCATTATCTTGAAAAGCACTGGCATCTCAAACATATGTCCCAAATTAAACTTGTTATCTCCAATTAACGTCTACCTTAATCTTCTCTTCTCAACATTTCCACCTTAGTAGATGCCACCCTGAGGTACAATTGCCCATGGGTGGGAAGAGTCTGTGAACACTGGCCCTTCCTCACCCTTTAGATGAATCTAATAGGAAGTCCTGGCAAACACCCTCCAAAACGTCACTTTCATTGAGTCTAAGATGTCATCGTTTGAAAGAAACACAATATTCCTATTCACCACTAAGAGATTAAAATTTAAAAATGCTAAATCAGCTATGGTACACCTTAAATTTTAAGGTATAGCATAATTTCAGAGATGGTAATACCCTCCAGGTTCACAGCCATCACACTAGCAAAGGTGATCATCACTCTGACTCGAATGACCAAGATATCCCACCTGTATTCTCACCTTAGTCTAATGGGTCCACACTCAGCAGCCAATCATCTTCTAAAAATACAAATATCATGTCTTCCTGTGGAAACCTTTCACTGATTTCAAACTTACAATATAATTTTTAAAAACAGTTTCACCGTGGTCTACAATACTTTGCATGATCCAGCCCCTGACTTAACCCAAAACTTGGTGACAAGCCGCCCTCTCTAACTTTGCTTCAGCTTCTCTCAGTCTGCCTCAGCTGTGCAGCATTAAGTATGTTTGACTTGTCATGGTTCCGTTTATTAAATGTCTAGTTTACCCCCTGGCCCTCTGTTTCTATTCAATTCCTCTTACGGTTGTGATGACTTGTTAATCTTTAAGGATTAACAGGATTAACCTTCTCCGATTTTCAGACTAGGTAAATTTCCTTTGTTTTAGACTCTAACCTTTTTTGCACTTGTCATAGAACTTCATAAAACTACATAGAATTATGATTGTCATTGCTAAATCCTTTCATCAAGTGTATAATAAAATTTAAACTTTTATTGTATTCTAACACATACAATAAGAAATAAAAGGTAAATGTACAATCTCAGCATTATTGAAAAGCAAACACACACGTAATCACCATTATCAAGAATGGGAACATCACGAACATGGTAGAAGCATCCACTCTATATGCCTTTCCCTTTCCATTGATTTTAAAGTTATTTGCATTTCTTTTTATAGCATAATTTAGGTATGAATGTTTTGAACTTTTCAACCACACATTTTATTTTATTTTGTGTTTGTTTTTGCACTTACAACAGTATTTGTAAAATTCATCTATCTATGCAGTTGTGTAGGTAGTTCTTTCTCACTGTTGTAAAAATTTTACTCCATATATATATCCAGTCTTCCACTTTTAAATATTTTCAGTTTTGATTTATTATCCCTAACGCTGCTATGACACTCTTGTACACATCTCATAATATATATTTTGATTAAAAGTAAGAGTGGATTTGCTTTGTCATAAAGTATACATCTATTCAAATTTGATAAACCATGACAAATTATTTTTGAATGTGATGATAATGATTTACATGTCACAGCATATATGGAAATTTTGATTGTTCCAAAGTCTTGCCATTATTTTGCATTTTAGTCATTCTTCTGGGTATGGTGTGGTATCTCATTATATTTTTAATTTTCTTGTCTTTGGAAAATTTGTTCATATTTTATTTTATATTAAAAATTGGCCATGTAGATGTATTTTTTAAGAGCTTGTACAGGTCTCTTGTCCAATCTTCTTTTGGGATATAAATATTTTCTTACTGATTTTGGGATTTTCTTTATGCTGAATATGAGTTTATCAGTTTCATTTAGGCTATGGCTTGCCTTTTTATTGTACTAATGCTTTTTCATTTTTATAAACCTAAGTTATTTATTGTAAAGCACAAGGGTTACTCCCATGAAATTATATTTTCCATTATCAAAAATGGTCAAATGGTGGCAATTTGATATAAGTCAATCCACTGGTTCAGTTTTTCAATCATTCCCTCAATGGATAATATTTTTCATATCTTTTAAGAGCTATTTCTCTCCTCAAGATTATGATATTCTCCTATGTTATTGTTGAGGAGATTTCTTGTCATTCTATTTATATTTAGTGCTGGAATTCATCTGAAATTCATTTTCTTGAGGTCTTCATATACACTATAATGTCATTTCTGCTATTAATCATGAATCCACATATAAGACTCTATACCTGGGCTTTTTATTTTGTCCCACTGGAGTATTTATATAACATTGCTTCCGTGAAACACTCTTTTAAATACTCTGTTTTAAAAATAATGGCCGGGC